>JAQZBX010041368.1:0-22368 GCA_029593785.1 Cabassous unicinctus
GTCACTGCACTATACAATGCACAGAGTGCCATTCTCCGTGAAAAGCAAAGTAATCCCTAAAACATCTATATAAAGTTTGGGGCTAATGTTTCTCAAATGAAACTTATGATGTTTAAGAAAGCAAATGGAATTGGGGGTCAGAAAACTAGAACTAAGAGATATTAAGTTTAATGCAATCCCAATAAATATGGCAATAATCTTTTATGGAGCTGGTCAAGTTGGTATTAAAGTTCATATGGTGAAATAAACATACACGAATAGCTAGGCATACACTAGAAAGGAAGAACTATGAGGAGGTGAATAGCCTTATCAGATATTAAAACATGCAATAAAGGCTTTCTAAGTAAAACAGTATGGTCCTGGCACATAAACCAACAGATAGACCAATGAATAGAATAGCGAGTCCAGAATATATTGAACTACATATAGAAATCTATTATAGGATAAAGGTGCAAATATGTTCTTTTTCGGACGCTTAGTCATTTAGAAACATTAGATCCATTCCTCTTATTTTCAATAGTTTTCTATTTTTCTTATTCTAAGTTAATGCATTGTTTATTATTATTGTTCTTTTCTTTAATAAATGTATTTCTCTGAGTTTTTCTTTAGTTGTATTCCATTGTTGACATGGACAGTAGTCAACTTGACGTTTTTTTTTTTTCTTAGACAATCTATTACATTATGCTCTATAATTTGATTCAATTTAAAAAATGTATTCCACAGACATTTACCCAAGGGAAATGGCTATTTCACATATTACCATTCAAAATCAGCTAGTAATATCTAAATAGAGATATCATATATTCTTCCAGTCCTTAAAATTGAGCATTCTATTTAGAGACATTTTCTTACTTACATGGCAAAGAATATCTTTTATGCAATCCAATTGAAATTACATATTTATTATTTACTATTTGGGTGCTACGGCACAATTTAAATGTTGAAAAACTGTCAGTTTGAAGTACTTTCTAAATAATACAGCTGTAAATTTGATAGTACTCTCAACACACCTCTCTTTGCTGAGGGCTGTTCCTTATATCCCTCTTCACATATAATGTATACAGAGAAAAATATTAATGTTCATATATTGAGTTTGATGTATGGCTGAACTGGTCATTGGTTATATTTGATTTACATCACACCCTTGTGCTTGTACATTGTTATTCACATTTTTGTAGCATATTAGTTAACAATGATGTCATGCCTTTGCTACAGTGAATCTAGCATTTTGAATAAAGGAGAGATGAACAATTTCAAAATCATGAAAATCCTCCGTTATTCTTCCTTGATATGCTACCACTGCACTCCATTTTCATTCATTGTTGAAGATTAGAGTTGGGAAATGAAAGAACAAGATTTACACTGTATGTAGAAAAGTTGTTGAAAATATCACTGAAAGCCATCATTAACATATAAGGATCTGTTTTTGTTGAAGACACCAAGTTGAAGCAGTTTGCATTTTACTGCTAATTTAAATTACTGCCTTTGTGAATTCCTTTATAACTGCCAAATTTTCAAGTAATGATGTGTTCTGTGATGGCATTCATCAGGTTGTCATTCATTTTGTGAAGCTAAAACTAATTGGCAATGCTTTCAAGAGTGGCTTGTTTAAAAAAAAAATCCTTTAGATAGATGTGTTAGCAGTGGAGGAAAAAAGCCTCAAACTGCCCAGCAAGCAGATGGTGCAGTATAAATAAAATAAATTGCATGTTTCACCAAGCTGCATGCTTTGCCTTGACATGTGAAAGCAAGAAAACTGTCAAAAATTTTCTTTTTAAGAATCCATTGCTCAACTTCATTTTTAGCAAAACTAACATATCTATAGGCCTTTTTGGAGATGAAACAAGCATATAGTGAATATTTCACCATGAGAATTACGTGACTGTTACATACTTATCAGGAAGTTCTGGAAGATTCTATGTCATCACTGCTTGGTACTCTACATATTATTGATACTCAGATCTGGGTTTATAGAAAGACTGGATATATTCCAGGCCCATAGCTGACAAAAGAAAACCATTGATACTTCAATTAATTGTAATCATCAGTTATACTATTCTTTCTGGGAATAGGTTGGAGATCAGAGGTAGGTCTACCCTAGATAAGGCAGAGCAGGTTGGGGTGGGGGTAATCAGCTCTATATGTGGTCCTTGTCTTCCTGGTTCCAAGAGGCCTCCCTGGACTCCAAGAGGTATGCTAAGAAATAAATAATAAAATATTGACACAAACAAACAAACAAAACCCAAAACCAAAAAAAAAAAAGCATTTAGAAAGATACCTATAGGTAATCTTAAAATGGTAGTTCTCAAAGCATGGTGCTTGGTTCAGCAGCAATAAAGCAACTGGGAGCTTGTTAGAAATGCAAATCTTGGGCCTTACCTCAGACTTTTGTTAACACAGACACTAGAAACACAAAACATATTTGTTTTATATTGCTAATGCTGCTGGGAGCAAATACCAGAAATGGGTTGGCTTTTACAATAGGGATTTATTACAGGTAAAATTTACAGTTCTGAGGCCATGAAAATGTCCAAATCAAGGCATCAAGAGATGTTTTCTCACCAAAGTTGGCTGCTGGTTATTCCGGAGTCCTGACACTTGGTAAGACAAAATGGAGAGCAGTCGTTGCTGAGGTCCCTGCCCTCCCCTCCCAGCTCACTTTCTCTCAGAGATCAGCTGTGGGCATTCAGTCACAGGACTTGTCTCTCCCTTGTCCTCAATATAAGCTTCTCTGCTTATTCCAGCCTCTGGCTTCTCTCTCAGCCTCTCAGGACTTCTCTGTCTTTCTGAAGCTGTAGGCAACCCTGGAGTGCTTTCTCACATGGCAGGGTAAAAATGGCAGCTGTCTGTGTCTGTGTGTTTCTGCTTTAGGTTCTCCACTTACTTAAGACTCCAGCAAGAGGGCAGAGACCCAACCTGGGTAATGCCTCACTGATGTAGTCCCATCAAAGTCCTTAGAGTTATCTAATCAAAAGCCATCTAAGAAAAGTTCCCTTAACCAAATCTACTGCAATCAAAGGGCCCCATACCCACAAGAATGAATTAGTTCAAAGAACATGATCTTTTCTGGGATTCAAAAAAGCTTCAAACTGTCACAATATGGAATTCAATTTTAATTAACATCACATTATATTTCTGTATCTTTTCCTGCTAACTAAACATTAAGTCCAATTATAATTCATTATTCTCATTTTCTTGAGAACTAGGTACCTAGTTAACTCTCTGTATATATATGTAGTCTGCATTTGAAGCAATTTATAATGACGTTGGTTTGGAAGAATCTACTGCATTTACATTAAAAGCTGTGAGATTATTTTGAAACCTAGGATATAAGTCTAATTTTTCCTCTCCTATTATCATTTTCTTAGGTTTGCCAAATTGTTACTGATTTTTAGTCAAAAAGAGTTTAATTATGTAGACGATGATTGGTATAGTAGGAAAATAAACTCTCCTAAGGGGAGTAGATGATTGAATGTTACAAACCTTAAATGACCTTTTGAGATGTAAGCATGGAAGATACTTAATTTAACATTTAAAACAAGAGAGTACAAACTTTTTCACAGATATGGGTAATAAATTCCCAAGAGCAATATAAGTTTCTAATGTCATTACATAATGTTAGTTCTGACATATTGAAGTATTTAGAAATTGAATATATTTAATAGTAATTCTAAAACCTAGGACTGGTACATTATTCATATGTTGTCAAAACTCCTAAAGAAATAGAGAATGAGATGGGACTTAAGCTGCTTTTCAATGTATATTTATCTTTTTATCTCTATTTTAATAGACTGTTAAATTACTTGGACAGTTAATAAAATGCACAAAATCATATTGTGCTAGTCAGGGTTCTCTCGGGAAACAGAATCAACAGGAGATATCTGTCAACAGTATGAGATTTTCTAAGAGTCTTTCACACAACTGTGGATGCACAAGTCTAGGCTCTGCAGGCAGGCTGCAAACCAGGGGCTCCGATAAAAGTCCAATGAAAGGTCCTTGATGAGTCTCTGGGAAAAGCTGGCTGTCCAAAGACGAACTGGGAAATTCTCTCTGAATGTTGAAATCACTTTTCCTTTTAAGGCATTCAACTGATTGAATAAAAGCATCATCAATTGCTGATGCAATCTCCCTGATTGATGCAGATGTAATCAGCCATCCACGCAGTAAACTCACTGGTGATTGAAGTCCATAAATGCTCTTGTATTACAATTAGCCCAGTGTTTGCTGGGCCAAACACCTGGACACAATTACCTGGCCGAGTTGACACATTAACTTAACCATCACACATATGAATATGTTCATATATGTATACAATGTACATATAAGATTTAACATTTTCAAAATCTCAATATTGAGATTCATGATAGCAATATTTTAAAATTTAAATATCACTGGTTATAAAAGTTACTGTTGGTCTTTTTTTTTAAATAAACAGCTTACCCATATCAAAAAGTTTTCTCATGGCTAGCTCAACTAACCTTTTATGTTAAAAATCTTTGCACATTGCCTTCAAGTTAATGGTCAAAATCAATGTACCATTTCCCCACAGTGTTGATGAGTATCATATGCCCATCGCAGATGGCAGTAATGGTATTGTCAATGACAATGAAGTCACTTGGTTTGATTGAATGTTAGGCCTAAATCACCCAGCAAGCTAAAATGACATCCTGTCAATTTCTACAGCAGCTTTCATATGATAAACAATAACCTATTAAACAATAACTCATCACTGAAATGTTAATACTATTAAGTCTAGACAGCGAGGGAAATGTTATAGCGAAAAGCTAAATAAAAAAGTACAGTACCTTCTATTTTATCGGTAGTTACAAGTTAACTCCTAATCTAAAAGGTCACAATTCTTAGAAAATGGCAACTATTTATTTAAAGTACCTGCATAAGAAAGGTTTATATTCATTACCATTATTTTAACATATTTTCTAATGAAGAAATTTTAATTGTGCAATTTGGAAATTCTTTTATCAATGAATATTATTGGTCCATATTGGTTCTGAATCTAGAACGCAATTAAAGGAGTTGTACATAAATCACTATCTAGCATATGATTAAATCCTATGATATTGGTCCTATAATTTTTTAAAAAAGGTCACTCAAATTATGAAATAGAAGGAAAAGGTGAAAAACCAAAAGTGTTATTTGAGTTTATGCTCTCAGAATAGTCAGTGAAGAAATTCTGAATTGCATTTAACCATGTCAACCTATAGTATAAGGGTGATGGGAGTTAGGTAAAATAATGTTAAGCATGTTAAGTCCTCATGCTGCTATTTTCAGGTATAAGGAAAGCATTACAACTCACACAAACAGGCATATGGCCAGTACCACATCCTCTCAGGGACTGATTCCAGTCAATACCAAATAGCCAACCCAAACCTTGTGTTTTCTGAAAACAGGAAAGGAAAATTGAGCTCATGGTCTAGATTAACATATTAAAATCTCTTCTTAGGCATAGATGAAATAGCTCACTTCATTTTTTTTTTTATTTTTTACATCATGAAGTTATTAAAGAACTTTCTCTTGAAAAGCATTTTGGTATGCTAAAAAATCAATGTCTTTCTATCCATGAACAGGAAATAATGTGATTTCTAGAGTCCAGCGACTAGGGCATTTACAGATATTGAACAGTACACGTTTGGAAAGGCTCATACTGAATACACAGTCAGGCAAGATTTGGTGGATATCATAGGCTTAAGCAAAGGCCATCCCTGGACCAGTCACCTCGGGGCATTCTGCAATTACAAAACATGCTGCTGATGAAGGTATATTCGGATTTCTAAAATGGGTCCATTTCCATATCAATAAATGTATCCTAGATTCCCTATTAAGCACCTTAAGCTCAGGTTATCACAATTTTAACTCTACTTTTGTCTAAATATTGGATCCACTTCTTGCAATTTTCATTATTTATTCAGCACCACCACCCCATCCCAGGCACCTGGCAATCATCTGAATCCTGTCTTTCCTCTAATAACTCCATATTTCTGAATAAATTCTATTAGTTTTATATCCTTAACCTTTGTTTAAGCTATTTTCTTCTTTCCTTTTCTGCTTTTAATATTCTAAGACTTGGTGACTCCCAAACTTCAATGAGCATCAGGGCTGGTTAAAACATATTGGTGGGCTCCCAGCCCCAGAATTTCTGACTCAGTAGATCTGGGGTAGTGACTGACACTTTGCATTTCTAACAAGTTCCCAGGTAATATTGATGCTGCTGGTCCAGGAACCACACTTTTAAAACTGCTGCTGAAAGGTTTTGATCCAGGTAATAACAAGATCCAATTTATAATTTAAAAGTGCCCAAAGATTGATTAGGAGGTAATTAAGCAAATGTCTTAAAGTGGATAGAACAATTTCTGGCACAAAGAATAGATTTCCTGAAATGTTCAAATGAAAGTGGATTGATTTCTCTTTTTGATACAGAAATAGGCTGGTGAGGGAGGGAGTATGGCAAAGGATGCTGGCAGGAGACCAATCAGAGTGGAGCAAAATCCTGCGTGGCCTTGTAGGGCGTGTTAGGTAAATTGATGCTTATTCTAAAAACAAACAAATCTATTGGATGGTTTAAGTGAGGAAATAACATGATCAGAAGTATTTTAAGTCTTTGAGGGAAACAAACTTGTAGAGAACTGGTAAACTAAAGGATAAAATAAAAGAATGGGATATTAATCAATTTTGACAAAGTTATAATGATCTTATTTTATGTGAACTTGTGAAAAAGAATATTAATAACAATAATAATTTACTTTTGTAGTCCCTTGAATTTACAGTCTTCTCACTTGAATTTTCTTAACTGACTTTACATTATTAATTTAGAGTAGGTAGGAGTTACTACCTCCTATGAGAATATGAAGAGACAGTTTATATTGAAAGAAACTGGTCCCTTGACTCTGTCATATATACCTGAAGATAGCGTGACATGTGAAGACAAAGTGACTTTTCAGAGGATTGGGAGCACAAAGTAGCCCACAAAATAAAGATAGCTGCAAACCATGCTTGCTACTTCTTACAATCAGGAGTTGATGGAAGATAAAAGGTAAGAGAAGATGGCTCAGGAGCAAAATGAGACTAGGAAAGTAAAGATGCATGCAAATCTGATCAGTCCAAACCGATAAAGTTAACAAAAACCTCATTAGAAATAGGGCTTTGCAATTCTGTTACACAGTGTTCATTGTAAACCATCTGTACTAGTCAGATGCCTCATTTCAACACTGAGGCATAACTGAAACAATAGCAGCAATGTGCACATATTTAAGCTTATTAGTCACAGGTTCATTAATATGTGATATTCACAAGAAGATAAAATCTGGCTCTTTTTAGTAGAGGTGCATAAAAATAGGCTTAAAGACCAGAGATACATACAGAGTTGATTGAAACAGTCATATGTTCCCATATTTGTTTATTCATCCATCAATCACATATTTGAAAAGCAAAAGAGCTTTTCAAAGCCATGAGAGGAAACTTGAGAAAGGAGAAGAAGAAAATATTTACCCTAAATAGAAATTAAAATGGCTCATTTTAAGACTAAGACAAGCAATTTGATGTTTAAGAAATAAGGTAATTTCTGGTTATTGTGGATTAGCAGACATTGCTGCCTGTGGGTCTAATATCAGAGAATTATACCATCATCGCAAAGACTGTGACCTTATAATGAATAGACCAACAGAACATAAACTTAGATTTATTTATTCATTCAAGTTTTGTCAATATTTTCTTAATGACGATTTATATAGCTTGGCCCTCTCACTCTTAGACTCTGAATCCATCTTGTGACTTGTGGTACATTCATAAGAAGGGAGTTATGTTTACTGATAAGGGCAACACTGTCCTACCTTCTAATCAAGCTGTGGACCCAAGTCTGATTAATGCAGTTCTCTCTCATATCATCTACACTAATTATAAATCAATATGTCTGTGTTGTTCTGTCTATTTGGGAGAAAGGGAAGCATGACTGGCAAAAGTTAATATGGCTAAATATTAAACAGGACACACAGCACTATCCCAATTTATTACTTCTTCTACAGATATGGTAGACTGCATTTTCCAAAAAGAACTGCAACAATTGGTTCTATTCCATGTGTTCTTCTGGAATATGATCTTGCCTTTCCCCTATCAAAAATTGTAATTCATTTCTCTATTTTCTTGATCAGGGCAGGGGTAGGATGAGAGTTATGACAATTTTGCCCTTGAGACTATGGCAGAAGTGATCCTATAACAGATTCAGATAATAGCCATTTACTATCCTAGTAATAAGCATCTTTTGCTTCTTGCCTCCTGGAAGGTTCATAGGTGGGACACTCCCACTCAGAAACCAATTACATGGTGAAAGAATATCATGCCATGTGACAAGGCCACATATTGGGACTCTGGTTCCAACCCTAGCTTAGTTCAATAGCTAGCATCAACTGACAGCCATGTGACCGGTGGGACACCTTCTATAACTGGAGCATCTTAGGAGACACAAAGTGAGAATCATCCACCTAAGCCCAGTCAATCCACTGAAACATGAGAGATAATGATATTTTGTTGTCTGTTGTAAGTCACTAAATTTGGGACATTTGTTAGGCAGCAACAAATAAATGGACAAGAACATATACTCAACCTGGCAGTTTACAAGTCTTTTATTAAATTTATTACTACACTAGTCAAAGGAACTCTTTGGAACACTCTATATGCTTTAGAACATGGAGAGTGATCTAGTCTGTATTCTGCAAAATGACTCATTCAAAATTTTGAATATCTGGGCCCCTAAATATTTGGCCCAATAGGAACCTTCTAGGTACATTCAGATAACAAAAAAATGAATGGAAAATCTTTATCATTTAATTCTCATTTTTCCATCCCTAATTTCTCCTATAAAAAGAAATCTGCCCTTACCCTCTAAAGTATAACATTTTTATTATTAGATACCCTTATAGCTAAGATTTTATCTTTCCATTTCTGAGCAAACAACTCCTGACCTGCCTCAAATTACCCTCCTAGTGATTGGAAAGCTCTTGTTCTAAATTCAAGACTTTGCTGGTTTTACAATGGCATACAATGATTTTGGTAATGTAAAACATATAAAATTTCATTAGAAAATATGCACTCAGCTCATTAAATTAAACATTTATAATGTCACTGTCACTCCCCAAAAATATAATGGAAATGTTAGATATGTGAATTTTAAAAGTGTCCTTTAAATGAGTTTTCCCCTGTCTACTGTATTAGAACATTGAATTTAATTTTCTATTTAGACAATTAGGTTCAGGAAATTTCTTGAATTATTGTTCATAATAAATTCTGTATTAAAATATTTTTCTCTTCTACAGATCTCTAAAAATTCAGTGATCACATCGGAACTTCTCTAATAAAATAAACAACTTCATTAAATGCATTCCATAAAGTAAGATATATTATTCAATAACAAGAGATAGTGACCATTAATTACACAGGATAATTTGTCAAAGGAATGCATTAGTTCAAAATAACAGTGGAATTTTCAATTTTCGTCTTTTAAAATGGTTAAAAATCATCAGTAAATTACAAGTCCCTTCATTATTTCATACCTATACATTTGAGCAAATTTTAGATATCGGTCTAAAAGATAGCTGTTTCATTTTTTTTTTAATTTATTGAAGTATATCACTCATACATAAACATACATAATAAGTGTATAGTAATAGTTGTGAACTTACAAAACAAACATACATAACATCATACAGGGCTCTCATACCTCACCCTACCACCAGTACCTTGCATTGTTGTAAAACATTCTTACCTAAGTATTAAAGCACATCCTCAAAATATTACCACTAACCAAAGTATCTTACATTTAGTGTATTTTCCCACAACCCAGCCCATTATTATTATTATTTTCATCATCACTATTACTATATTATTTGTACATGAACATACATAAACAATATGTGTATAGTAAAAGTTGTGAACTTACAAAGCAATCATGCATAACATCATACAGAGGTCCCATACATCAACCCACCACCAACACCTTGCATTGTTGTGAGATATTTGTTGCAAATTATGAAAGAATATCATCAAAATCTTACTACTAACTATACTCCTTATCTTATATTTGGTGTATTTTCCCCCAACCCACCCTATTATTATTTTTTAAATATATTTTTATGACAGAAGTTGTAAACTTACAAAACTATCATGCACATGTACAGATTTCCCATACAACAATTATCTAACAACACACCACACCATGGTAGAACATTTGTTACAGATTGTGAGATAATATCATCAGATTATTACCAGGTCCAAAGGGTACATTTAGCACAATTTTTCCATACTCCCCCCCTTATCATACAGTATATTTTTAGCATAGATGCATGAATATTACATTATTACTCTTAGCCACAGTCCATAGGTGTCTCCAGTTGTATTTTTCCCATACTTCTCCACATTCATACCACCCTGCAATAGTGACGTACATCTTCTCTAGCTCACAAAGTACACTTTTGCATTTGTACCATAAACCATAGTTCTCATCCACCTCTGGGTTTACTGTGTTAGTCAGTCCCTAGATTATTCTCTAGCTTTTTTTCAATTGGCATTTACATCCCTGGACTACCCTCTTCAGCCACATTCCCATTTATAAACCAGTTTTTACTCATGAAAATGTGCTACCATCAACTCTATACATTTCCACACTTTTACAGTCAAGTTAATTAAAACTTCTACATACATTAAACATCAGTAGTCCATCTCAGTCCTCCTCTTATTACCTTTAATAATCCACCACCTACTACCAGGTCTTGAAGATATTTTCCTACATTTTCTTCCAGAAGCTTTATGGTCCTTGTTTCAAAACTAGGGTTTTGACCCATTTTGACTTAATTTTTGTATAAGGTGTGAGATAGGGGTTCTTTTTCCTTCTTTCAGCTGTGGCTATCCAGTTCTCTCAGCACCATTTGTTGAATGGACAGTTCTGCCCAAGCAGGGTGGGTTTGACAGGCTTATCAATAATCACTTGACCATAGATATGAGGGTCTGTTTCTGAACTATCAATTCAGTTCCATTTGTCTATGTATCTGTCTTTATGCCAGTACCATGCTGTTTTTACCAGCGTAGCTATATAATATGATTTAAAGTCTGGAAATGAGAGACCTCCAACTTCGTTTTTCCTTTTTAAGATGTTTCTGGCTATTCAGGACCCCTTCCCCTTCCAAATAAATTTGATAATTGTGTTTTCCATTTATTTTTTAAAATGCTGGTGGAAGTTTTATTGGGATTGCATTGAATCTGTATATCAACTCGAGTAGAATTCACTTCTTAATGATATTTAGTCTTCCAACTCATGAGCATGGAATATTCTTCCAATTATTTAGGTCTTTTGATTTATTTTAACAATGAGTTGTAGTTTTCTGAATACAAGTGCTTTACATCTTTGGTTAAATTTATTCCAAAATATTTCGGTTTTATCTGTCATATTTTATTTTCAACATTACCTTGACACTTTCAATTACTTTTATTGATATAATCTTCATTTCTAGACTTTCTTCCAAGCCTCTGTCTCTGGTCTTTTATTTTCAGACTGTAGCACACCCTTTAGTATTTCCTGCAAAGCTGGCTTCTTGGTTACAAACTCTCTCAGTTTCTGTTTATATGTGAATATTCTAAACTCACCCTCATTTTTGAAAGACAATCTTGCTCGATATAATATTCTTGGCTGGAAGTTTTCCTCTAGCAGTATCTTAAATATATCACAACACTGTATTACTGCCTCCATGGTTTCTGATGAGAAATTGGCACTTAATCTTATTGGGTATCCTTTACGTGTTATACATTGATTTTCTCTTGCTGCTCTCAGAATTCTCTCTTTGTCTTTGGCATTTGATATTCTGATTAGTATGTGTCTCAGTGATGGCCTATTCAGATTTATTCGGATGGGAGTACATTGTGCTTCTTGGTCATGGATATCTATGTCCTTCAATAGGGTTGAGAAATTTTCTACCATTATTTCTTCAAATATTTCTTCTGCCCTTTTCCCTACTCTTCTCCTTCTGTGACTCCCATGACATGTATGTTTGCACATCTCTTGCTGTCATTTAGTTTCCTGAGAATTTGTTCAACTTTTTTCCATTCTTTTCTTCATCTCTTCTTTTGTATGTTCACTTTCAGGGGCCATTTCTTCAAGCTCACCAATCTTTTCTTCTGCCTCCTCAAAACTCTTCTTATATGATTCCAGTGTATTTTTAATTTCATTTATTGTACCTTTCATTCCCATAAGATCAGCTATTTTTCTATGTATGCTTTCAAATTCTTCTTTGTGCTCATCCAATGTCTTTTTAATAACCTTAATCTCTTTAACCATTTCATTGACTTTATTAAGGAGATTTGTTTGAACATCTATAATTAGTTGTCTCAACTCCTTTATGTCATCTGGAGGCTTATTTTGTTCCTTTAACTGGGCCATATCTTCCTGTTTCTTGGTGTGTATTGTAATTTTTTGTTGGTGTCTTGACATCTGGCTTATTAGATGTATTTATTCTGGGTGCAGTTTCTCTCTTTAATTTAGGGCTTTCTTGCCCTTTTCTCCCTTACTGGTTGTGTAGTAGGAGCCAAGGATATAGTTGGTGCTGCAAGCTGTGGATGCTTAAGCTGCCCCCGCTGCCCCAGGGAACGGTAATGCTTCTCCCAACTTTCTCTTTTGCTAGGGGTTGTGACAGAGCCACAACTGTGTGTAATAATCCAGGTCGTGCAGACCTAGACTGTAGTTGCCCAGACAGACTGATGAAGCTTCACATCCCTTTCTCTCTTCCTTGGGCTGAGGTGGAGCTGCAGGTGTGAGCAGCAATCTATGCCATGAGGGTCTAAAATGACCACAGATGACCCAGTTGATTTCTGACTATTCAGTCTGTTTCAGCCATATGTACCTGCAGTTACCAGGAATGGCTGGCACAGGTGCCCCCAGCTTCCTCCCTCCTGGAGGTAGGGCTGGGTCTTAGGCTAGAGCTGCAACCTGACCTAGATGGAAAGAAACTGGTCCCTACCAGCATATGATTTTCAGTCCATTCCACTTATCCTCATGCAGGAGGCAGAGTTAAGAGGCAGCTACCAGCCTCTTTCTGACTTGGAAAGTTTCAAAATTTAGCTTTTCTTAGGATTATATTTTAGCCCGCTGAATTTACTAATCAGTAGCTGAAGTTGTTGCCCATCCCTCTCTTCCTCCCCCATTTTTGGGAAATGGAGCTTCCAATTCCAGCTGTGGAATAGTTCCCAAGATGGCTTGTGCCACCAGTGGAGGATGGGCACCAGACTCCGGGACGTGCAGTGCTCTACTTACGAATCTTCTCTGCAGATGGGCAGTCTCTTCCTTCTATTCTTTCAAGGATGTTGCAGGATGCTCTTCTGGTCTCCTGAAGCCCCCAAACAGGTGCTTTAAATAGCTCTGGGTGATTACTAACTGCCCTGTAGCACAAGCTGACGCTAGGAGCACCTTACTCTGCCTCCATCTTGCTGGTTATAGCTGTTTCATTTTTAAAGATTTCTTTAGGAATGTATTTTCCTTGTTAATAATGCATTTAAGATACCAGGAGATTAATAAACAATACAATCTGTCAGTGAATAATGCACATGTATTACAAACTATTGGAGAAATAGAGCTATGAAATTATAAGGCACTAGAGAGAATCAAAGGTTTCAAATATCCGAGAAGGGTGATTATATCATAATAAATGTTCTAAAATGAAATTACCTTTGAGTTGGAAGATAGATGTTATTCCTTTTGAAAAAGCCAATAAAATACTCTTATTTTGGCTTAGTGTCCCATTATTTGTTATAACCATCTGGAAATTGAACACTTTTCATATTCTATTATTTTCAGAGGAATAATTATTTAATAGCATTTATGCCCCTGAAGTATTTTAATGCTTGGATACATCTGGAAAGTATTTCAACAGACCATTGAAATTAACCTGCTCATATCAGCTAATCATAATTGTATTTGTCATTTACAAAGTTATCATAAGTAACAGATTGAATCTTAGAAACATGTTTAAAATGTTTGAAATTCATAGTGAAAATGCAATGTACTTTCAGAACTATATTTAATTTATCTTTACCTTGTAGCAAATTAAGTAAACAGTTGAGAGTATATTATGTATTGTAATAGCATGTTAACCTAGAGTACTTCTGTCTTTCCAAATTGCTCACAGAAAAATAATAAAACAATACTTAGGTTACCAGACCTTTTATATCTGACATCCTTCATAATTATAAATAAGCAAGTTGTTATTAAATTTAAAAAATAAATTTCAAAGCAACCTCTATTACGGTACATACAAGTTTTTAAACTTCTTTTTTGAATATGATTATCTCATCTCTTTTTCTTTTTCCAAATGCTATTTTAGAATTTGAAGAAGAGATTGGAGGCCTCATGTTAGTGCTCCAGAAACCTACTTTTTTGGTTACATATAGATAGAATGGGCAACAATGAAAGTGATTTAGAGATCACATAAACAATTACTTTATTTCTTTAATTTAAACAGTTTATAATAACCTGGGCCAAGGCAGTTGATGTGGAAATTCATTAAAAGATGGGAAGGAATTTGAGAGCTCTTTAGGGTATAGAATTGTACTGTTGGAACATAGAAATGACAGAATTAATAGACAGAATTCTCGGAATACTTTGTGAGCTAATCAGATAATAGTATTTTAGGAATAGTAAGCAAGACTTCCAGTTTCTGGTCCCACATTTAAGGAGCTTGAAAATCATCTCTCCTGTTCCAACAACAATAAAAATGTTGAACAAACTGAAAAACAACACCTCTTCCATCAGAGAATTGAGTTCACAGGGCAAAAACTGGCCCCAAACAGGAGAGAGACAGACAGAGCCATAATTTACCTGGAGAAGAAACTTAGGGACAGAAACGCTCTGCTGAAGAGAGTAGAAGTAGGGCTGTTTGTACTGTAATTAACAAATTGATTAAGGTTCAGTGTGGACTAGTCTGAGAGAGAGAAGACCTTGGGGGCCCAGGTTTAGAGGATGTGGGGGTTACACTTTCCTTAGTTTTATATATGAGCCATAGCAGTTTCTCCCTGTGAAAGCTAGAGAAATTTCCCTCTAGCAAAAAGAGAGGGAAAATGGCCATTTTGAAATACTCCCAGAGTGGTTCATTCTCTATAAAAGAGGACTGACCTCAAACAAAACTATTTCACCAGAGTCTAATCAACTTGGGTTTTACCTGAGCCTAAACAAGTAGAGAAAGGAAAATATCTAACTCCAAACCCTCTAGCCTTCCTTGTTCATCTAAGGGGTGTGGGTGGGAAAGCTGAGAAGCACTTGTGAGAGTCAGAGCAAGCATAGAATTATAATGTTTCCCTTACCCTGACACTGTATCAAGACCTCAAGAGAATTCTTGTTCAGGAGTTTATAATGGAAAGAACTGCAAGGCTCAAATCTTATTTAAGAAATAGTGTCTAGAAAAATGCAAGACAACGGGGGTGGGGGGAGAAACAAGGATACAAGAGGAAATTTTACCTCTGACACCTACGGCTACAGCAAACAATAAACCAACACCTAGCCAGATGAACATAATACCTCCCACCAAAGGTCTGTTTACCTCAATTTCTTTTACCCAGTACAACGTGTCCATTATTCAACAAAAAAGCTACAAGATGTACTAAAAAGCAATAAGCACAGTCTGAAGCCACAGAACAAGCAACAGTGCCAGATGCACAAAATGCAGAGATGATGAAATTATCAGACCTGGAATTTTATATATATATATATATTTTTTTTACATGTAAAATTTATATATATATAATTTTATATATAATAATTATATATATATAAAGAGCGCTAACAGAAAAAGTGGACAACATGCAAAGAACAAATGTGCAATATAAGTAGAGAAATAGAAACTCTAAGCAAGCTTCAAAAGAAAATGGTAGAAATGAAAAACACTGTAGGGGAGAGAGAATCAAAACAACTGAAAAGGAGAGAGAATGCAATCATATTAAATGCTCAATTGAAACCAGAGAAGGCAGAAAAAGAGGGGAAGACATTCATCCCACCTCACCCCAGCCCCCCAAAAAAGAACAAAGGCAAGGAATAGAACACAGAAACAAATATGGCAGATATTAATCCAACTATATCAATAATCCCTTTAAGTGTGAATGGTATAATTATACCAGTTAAAAGGCAATCTGAGACTATCAGAGTGGTTTAAACAAAGTCCAATTATATGTTGTCTACAAGAAACCCACTTTAAATATAAAGAAACTGATACACTAAACATACAGGGATGTAGAAATATAAGCCATGTTAACACTAATAAAAAGAGTTTATGTAGCTATGTTAATTTCAGACAACACTAATTTCTGAACAATGTGTAGCAGTTTGAGTCTTTTGTGGAACCCAGAAAATCCTGTTCTTAAAGCTAATCCACTCCTGTGCATGTAAACCTATTGTAGATGGAACTTTTTCATTAGATTAAGTGAAGGGACTTTCCTTTTAATTAGATCACTTTAGTAGGGCATGACTGAGGGTGGGTCTTAATACTCTTACTGGAGTCCTTTATAAAGAGAGGAATAAAATTCCATAGACTCAGAAAAAAGCTGCAGAGATAGAGAGAAGCCTCTAGAAGTTGACAAAGCCAAGAGCAGCCTGAAGCTGAAGAGACAAGAGGATCAGACTGTGCCTTGACATGTGCTTGAGCACCCACAGCTGTAACTGGGTGAGAAAGCATCTTGGATGATGCCTTGATTTGGATGCTCTCACTGCCTCAGAACTGTAAGTTTTTAACCTAATAAATCCCATTGTAAAAGCCAACCCATTTTTGGTACAATGCTTCTAGCAGCTTTTAGCAAACTAAAATACAAGGAAAATTATCATGGATAAAGAGGTACATTACTTCATGATAAAGAGATCAATTATCCAAGAAGATACAGAAATCCTTAATGTGTACGCACCTTACAACAGAGCCAAAATATTGCAAGGCAAAAATGGATAGAACTGTGAGGAGAAACAAGATAACCCTCTAGGACTCCAAATGCAATGGATTGGCTATAAATTTTATAACAGCAATATGCTCTTAGGGGTCAAAAAGTCATGCAAAAATAATAATAACATGCAGAATCAGACTCATCCTAGAATGTGTCTATATTAACAATATTTTTACTATACATAAATAAAATCAAAAAGATTGGAAAAAAATTTAGTATATATAAATAAATGATAAAACAGCTGGACAAAACTTTATACCTAATGTATATGTTTTAAAAATAAACATAAAATAATTAAGTTCTCTTTTAAAGGACTAACAGTTTCATATCATATTAAACAAAATATATGTACTTGTCATAACAGATATATATAAATATAAAATGCAGATTTTAAAAATAATGACATTTCAAACAAACAAATATAAGAAAATAGCTTCCATAAGAACAACTAATGAAATCTAAATTCAAAGTAAAAATAATTAACTGTAGCATAAATATTTTGTTTTCACAGTTATAATTTCAAGTAAAGTTAAAATAGCAATTGATACTTTTATACCAAATAGCCTAGCATAAAGTATATAAAAGAATAATTGCTGGAAATAAAAGAATATGTTTGGAAAAAATATTAAATCCTATAAAAAAAATAAAGATAGAAAGAAAATGAATCATATAACTGAGGACAATATTTATCCTATTATGTGGAAATTTAATACATGGTTACAAGCTGTTGATGCTGGGAAAAGTATAGGGATATTGACACAAGAAGCCATAGATATAATTACCATTCCTGGATGGTAAACTTTCTGTAGTGAAGACCCAAGAGGAGGAAAATAAGGCACTGATAAAATAGACAAAAACAGTGGGCAGACACTTGCACAATATAGGATGCTAAAGAAGAAGAGATTTTCTGGTTCTGAAATTGGTTGGATGCCAGAAGCTGAGAGCTAGTCTTTCCCAAGTACGCTGGTGGCAGACTTACATACCAGTTGGGTGGCTGAGTGAATGAATCTAAGAGCTGCACATTGCCAATGTTGACATGGAGCACCGCTGTCTGAGCAAAACTGTGTCCTTGTGCTCAGTAGATCCACTGTAAGTTCCTGAAATAGAGCCATTAACAGTGATCTGTTCTCAATTGCTAGCTTTCTGTTTGGTCTACAGTTGAGACTTTGTGATCAGAAGTCCAAGGTTTCAACCCAACAATCTTACTTGGGAACTGTGATGACATGAGCAAGCTATTTAAACTTTCTGAACCAGTTTCCTAATTCTATGCAATGGAAACTTTAATACTTCCTTCACAGAGTTGTAAAAGGCTAAAAGAAGATGCTTTTTATAAGATTTTCAAAATTTTACCTGACATGCAATCATCTCTCTATTACAGTTTGCATTAAGAACAAATCTTCACTAAATTTCCAAAACTTCCCTTGTTGTACATAATATAATATAAAAAAGAAATTATTATTAAAATAATTCCATAATGCTCTAAATATTCCAGTATACACACACATATATGCAAAATTATATAATAACTAGAGAATAACTTGGGCAAAAAAGACATCCAAAAGGGTAAACAGAGTATTATTTTTAAATAAAAACAGTGCTAACCCTCTATCAAAACTATTGTCAAAGCTTTGTAGGAGGTAAGTCCAGACCATATAATTGCACTGTTTGACAATAACTAATGTAAATATGCTAATTAAACATATAATTAAAATATTTAAGGATGAACATTTATCTTTATCTACTAAGGATAGACTTCTATCTAAAAGGATAACATAGGAAGGCCAGATAAAATACTGTATACCCTGTGCAATTTGAATTTAGGTAAATAACATTTTTTAATACTAATGTCCAAAATATTGCATGGGGCACACTTATACATACACACACATACACACACACACACACATACATATATATATATATAGTTTTTCTGAAAATTCTAATTTAATGATGTTTCCTATATTTTTATTTGACAAATCTGGCAACCTTAAAATTGATAACAGTGTAAATTAAAGGAAAAAAAGTCAAAAGGAACTATGCTATTGTAGGTGAAAGTAAATAATGCAAAAATTAGAAAAGGGATATAACTGAAAATTCAATCTATGTGTAAGTAAAATAACATGAGAAAACCTTGAAAGCTATGATCAATTTCTTTTCATAGAAAAGACAAATGTAAAAGTGTATATGAAAGCATAAATAACCCAGAGGTAAATAACACAGAGGCATTACTAAGTATTATTTTCAAAATATAAGTGCTATTCTTAAAATAAATTATTGGAAGTGACCTCAAGACTGTTTAAATCAGCTATGGTAAGTCAAAATCAATATTAAATTGCTATTGTAGAAAGTTGGTTAAGGACAGATGAAAGCATCCATAATTTATCAGAAAATTTCTTTTATAGAGAAAAGCAGATACATACTGGTAGAAACAAAAGAATCCTAATTATGCCAGTAAATATGTACTTGAACATATGCAAAGTAGAGATATGAGTGATATTCAGTAAGTCCCCTCTTATCTCTACTTAGTTAAATCAGCTAATTAGTCAATGCTCTTCATTTCCCTATAAGATAAAAAACCATATTATTCTAAATGATTTAGGATATTAAACTACACTCCAGTAAGCCAACAATCAGATGAGTTTGAATTTGCACTGCAAAATATTACTGTGAAAAATTAATATTTCTATGATGCATAAGCTGAACATTTAAAAAACTGTGTCGTTAAAAATGTAGTTTCATAGGGAAAAACATCATACAAAATCTCAAAGTCTACCCTCAGATTGCTTTAAAGTCGTTTTAAGTTCTTACTTCATTTTAATGAAACCAAAACATGAACTTGGCTCAATCTAAGAATAATTTTAGAAAGCATTCCTTCAAGAAACTCCCAACAATGCATTTATACTCATAGTAAAGGTAACTGATAAACTATAAGCCAGATAATAGAGAGGGTGAAGACTTGGTTCTACCATGAAATCTTAACAGTAATTCCTTTGGGGTGATGAGGTTTGGGGTAAGTTTTATTAATCTATTTTCATATAGTCTCTGTTTTGATATTTTTAAAAATAAATATGTATTATTTTCCCCCATAAAACAATGATGAATGAACATAGAATAAAGGGGGAAAACTATTGAATGTATAGGTTATCACTGTGGTAGAGTGCATCTTTTATCACAAACCTACAAAGGGACATTACAAACATCACATATGTCAAATAAAACAGTTTGATATAAAATTGTTAAACATGATAGCAATTTTCCTCTGCAAGAGATAGCAACATTGGGCTATTTTACAAAGTAAAAAATCAGAAACTCTACAACACAAAGGGTGAAATCCCCATTAGAGGATGCTTACCCAAAAGACTTAAAAACCAAAGAACTCTCTTCGAACTATGACCCAAGGTAAGCACCACCAGAAGAGAAACTTAATAGCTATGTCTACAGGGTACATATATCAAAGAAAACAAGTAGTTTCAACTGGTTTCCAGAGCAGCAGCAGATTCCTAGGGCCAACATATCGAAGAGTCAACCACTTTTTCCCTACATTTGTAATTTCACCTCCAGACTTTGGATATAATTTATAACACAGGGTCAAACAGTTAATGTAGTTGGCACTCTACTATAGCCTTCAAAATTGTTCATTTATGCTTAGAGAAAGGAAGGCCTTTGCTAGGGGTTCTTATACAATGTATATATTTTGTTTGAGTAAATCACTCTTCTTTTGTCCCTGAATAAATTGTTATTCATTTATTATAGTGCAGATTCAATCTGGGTTTAAACCATTTATTTAAAATATCTTGAATTTGGTCTTGTTTTATCAAGACTTTTTAAAAAATATTTGTAAATGCTAATATTATTTGAATTTACAGATGCAGCAGTTAAGGGACTCAATGGTATTTTTTGAGGATTATGGAGAACAAGAATCAAGTTCTTACTTTCTATTGAGAATAACTTGCAAGGAATGAGTGTTTATAAATTTTTAAAGAAGTTAGGGAAAGTAACAAAGCCAAAATTAAGTATCAGTGATTTTTGAAAGGAAAACAGCAATAGACTTGATATGCAAGAAAATTTTTTTAAATCTGTCTCATTCTGGTTTATTCTCTAATTTCATTTTTCTGTGCATTTTCTTAACCACAAAATGAGGATAAAAATCGTATCCTATATACCTTTTGTGAGGAAAAATATTGTCAAACTGACAAAAAAGAGATAAGGTATTTGTTATGCTACATTTCTATTTGTATACAGAAACCAAATAATTAATATTGTTGCATTTTAACTAATAAATATCAAACAAATTCTGCTTCAGCAAATTCAATATGAATTGCCAACAAATGGAAAACTAGGCTTTAAATTCACTGGGGTTTCTAAACATAAAAATTAACTTTACTTTTAGAGACTAATCCCATATCTGAAATAAAATTCCCTGAGTATTGCTTTCATTTCTTGACATTAGAATTATATTTATGTGTCATATTCCTTGGTAGGAGTGGTCCTGAAAGCCATTTCTACTCAGGGATGGTCAGCAGTAATGAACTGTGGTAGGCAGAATTCTGAAATGAATTCTGAGACTGGGATTCCTGCCCCTTCTTACACACATCTTGTATCATCCCTTCCCTGTAAGTATGGGCAAAACAGTGACTGTGAGGGATGGCATAATTGAGTTTACTTATATGACAGAGGTAAAAGGATTTTGCAGATTTAATTCATATTCCAAATCAGCTAACTTTGAATTGATCAAAAATCAGATAATCCTCGGTAAACCCTTAAAAGTGACGGTCTCTTCCTTTGGATGAGAGCATGGGGAAGGGAGAGGGCTTATGGGAATGGTACATAAAATTGCCTGGAGCTCTTTGAAAGGAGGTGGAATTTGTTTGTTTAATAAAACACAGTAAGAAGGATGATATGCTGGGGGAGTAACTCCTTTTTGGACACTTCTCTTTAATGCAGGCAGAAGCCCAGTCAGTCCCCTCTTGCTCTTCTCAATCAACCTTATCACTGGGAAAGCTGGGCCCCTTGGGTGTCCAGATATCTGAATATTGCTCCAACCTAGACAGCTGAGTCAGCCAGGCCTCGTGAACACAGTGGTCACTAACCGTATGAGGAAGGAGGAGCCCCGATGAGTGTTATCTGACTCTGAGGTGGGAGTAAAAACTGTTCATGGTATTTAAACAGGGCTTTGCTTTGGGCCCTTTCAAGCTACTGCCCTGCTCTTGTCCTTCTCAGTACCGTAGTCCTGGTCCAAAGCTGACTTAGACCTTGGATTGCCAATTCCTCTCCACCTGGCTATGTGACAAGGAATGATGTGTGGTCTCTAACAATAAGAGCAGCCTAGGCTCTGGCTGACAGGAAGAAAGAGAATGGAGGCCTGGGTCCTACAAACACAAAGAACAATTCTGCCAAAAA
>JAQZBX010041369.1:0-22354 GCA_029593785.1 Cabassous unicinctus
TAGGATGTTTCCTTCAGGAGAAAATTATAATTTTGCAAATATTTATTACACATATATTTTATATTATACAGAACATTACTCATGGAGTACAGAGATAAATAAGACAAATTACTATTCTTATGGAATTCATACTTGATGAAGAAGTAAAAATAAATAAATAAGAATACCCAGACAGTGAACAGGCTTGTCAACAGCATATGTACAATTTTCTCCATGCAAAATAGTTCAGCTCCTAAATGGCCTCTATTCTTCTCCCCTGTCCCAAACTCACTGTTCTTCATTTTCATTGTGACAAAGTAACATATCTTTACATTCTTTAATGCCATGCAACATGGATTTTTTTGTTGTTTATTTGCACTGCTTCACGTAAAGAACTGTAATAAGTACTTTATTCCATTTCATTTGGTTTGGTTTCAAAAGGTACCAAGCCAAAGTTTCCATATGCCAAGAACCGGGATCCAAATTAATGTATGTATTGTATTGTATTTAAACTTCATTTCTATGAACAAATCTTTACAAGGCTTAGTCTAGATTCACTTTTTTTTTTTTTTTTTTTTTTTTTTGAGGTCTGGGATCCGGGGATTG
Organism: Cabassous unicinctus; assembly: GCA_029593785.1. NCBI lineage: Eukaryota > Metazoa > Chordata > Mammalia > Cingulata > Chlamyphoridae > Cabassous > Cabassous unicinctus. The sequence continues at coordinate 586 of JAQZBX010041369.1, forward strand.
AACCTGGGACTTCATATGTGGATATGTGGGAAGCCAGCACTCAACCACTGACCCACATTGCCTTCCCTGAGTTGACTTTTTTGTTTGCTTTGCTTGTTTGTTCTTGTGGTTTCAGGAGGCACCCGGAATGGAACCCAGGACCTCCCATGTGGTAGGCAGGTGCTCAATGGCTTGAGCCACATCAGCTTCCCCAATTACTTTTTAAATGTATTGTCAAATTGATTTGGCATGTAAGAGAAGTTTCTAGCAAAGTTTAAATTTTATAGAAGTCAAAAGCAACCTTCAATTTTTAACTTCTGGATGACCCAAAACAAATCAATTGAAAAATGCTGGATTTTACAATGACCTTATAAAAATCCAATTCCTCATAACATGGTAAAGAAGTAACGTATTAGTGGCACATCATTAACCTGTTCTATGGGGACCCATTTTTCCCATTTTTTAAATGGGGGCCCATTAAGATCAGTGTCATGACTGTACAAAATGAAGGAGCCATGTTGCTCTCAAGGTTGGTGGCAGAGAGCTCAAATGCCTCCCTTTCTGACAGATGGATAAAATAATAAAATCACAAGTTGTTAAGCTGTGACTTTGAATCAAGATACAGCAATTATTAAAGTCCAGATTGAGATTTTCAGCAGAACTTTTAATGGATATTATATCTTAAGCAGATTCAGGGTAAATCCTTTTTACAACTTCTCCAGGAGGTTTGCACTTATATAATAGTGTTGAATAGAATTGAGGAAGTGAGGTCGAGAAGGCAGAGGAAGTGCTGAATAGGAAAAATATTGTGAGCATGGTATTCCAAATTACAAATCTGAATAGGTCACACTTTTCCACCCCCACTTAAAGTCCTTTAGTGGCTCACATTGGCTACTAGATAAATAAGAAAGTCCTTAGCCCACAATATAGCCCCTGTTCTCTATGTTCATCCCTCACCAGTGCTCTTCCTTCTATCTGGAGCCCCGTGCCTTTTCATGGTTGTCATGAATGCAGCTATTTGGCTTGCTCAACTCCGTTGCATCATCACTCTGCTGTTCTTTCCTGTATCAAGGAGGCTAGAAGGCTAAAATCACTTCTCCCGTTCTCCATTTCAGCCAGTGTTCTAGATGTGCCTTAGCTTCCATCAATCAGATGCACTGATAAGCAAAGAGAAGAGCAATAAAAGATAGCAATGATATAGTCACATAGATAACCTAGTGGAAAATAATATCTTAAAAATAGGCTGGCCAGTTTCTATTTTAAAAAGGAATGACCAAAATGAAAACAAAAATTAGTGTGTTTTGAGCAGCTATAATTCTAAATATAATTCCATACACACACAAAAAATCAAGCCCTGTAATTAAAGTAAATGTTGGTGTCAATGAATGTTGATCATTCATTTAAATAGATATTTATTCCTTCCTTTCTGCATGCTTGTCCTTGTTCTGTCTTGGCTGCTATGAAAAATACCACAGATTGGTAAGGTTAAACAATAATTTATTTTCTCACAGTTTTGAAGACTGGAAGTCCAAAATCAGGGTATTGGCAGACTGGACTTTCTCTGAAGTCAAGCATTCTGATGGTAGATTGCTGGCAATCAATCTCTGCCTCCATCATATGGTGATCTCCTTCAGTCTTCTCCTATGGCTTCTTTCTACTCGTCTGCTCAGTACTCTTTCACGGTCTAGATTTCCTTTCCTTTTAAAAACTCCAGTCATATTGAATTAAGGTCCATACGGATTCAGTTTGGCTTCATCTAAATTGATGACTTAGTAGCTACCAAGAAGATATGCTGGTTATGCTGCAGTATCAAAGAATCCCCAAATCTCAATGGCTTAGGAAAACAAGGCTTTATTTTCACATTTATGACACTTTCATCGTAACAGGCAGTTCTGCTCCATATCTCTTCACTCTGGAATCCAGGCTACAGAATAGGCACCATCTGGAACATTACTCTTAGAGGTAGAAGGCAAAAATGTGTTCAGAAGGGTCTCCAGTCTAAAAATGATATATCGCTTTCACTCACAACCAGTTGGTCAGGACTATTTGCATGGCCCAATGCAACTATAAAGGAGCCCAGATGTCCTTACAAGGAAATATTTAGCAAATATCACCATTGTCCACTAATATCTGCCCTCCTGGGTCAACAAATATTTGGTACATCAACCTTCCTGCATGAAATATGTGAAATATATGCTAATCATCAAAGGAAAAAACTCCAAAATGCCATACAGTCATGACGTTAAGCTCTGGGTGATTCAAAGTCATTTCTTCTATATTGGAGTGCTGTGCAGTAATATATACATCACATTCAGGTGGCCTTTTCTTTATATGGAGAACTATAAACTGAAAAGATAAGTTATCTACTCCTTGACACCCTATATAAAATGGTGGAACAGGAACAATAGGAAAACTGTAGTAACTCTAATTCAGAAAGGGGGAGAGTGGGAGATACATGGTAGATATTGATTCACAGAACCCTACCCTGGAATTGGGGGGTGTTTCTTGATTAGACCTACATTCTATTCCTTGGGAACGGTTCTCTAGTCTGTAGAGACTAGTCGGTAATCTAGCAGATTAGTCTTCTCTAATCTGCTTCCTGCCCACAGAAGGCTGGATCCATTAAGGTAATTTTACGTAGCAGGCCGTCACAAAATCATCTAGTCTATGTCCAGTTTCTTCTTAATTGAAGTCTTTTCCTTGTTATTCAATAATCCATGTGCCAAGAGCTACATCAAAGGTTCTTTTCAAGACATTTGCATCTTTCTTTCTTGACTTAATTGCACATATCCGGAGGACATAGAGCTTCAGTGGTAGGACCACACCCTAACTTTTTTTTCCCTGAGCCATTTTTCTTCCAATTGAAAAGATTTATTGGGCACTCCTTAATCTATTTAGAAGTTTTAACAATAGATGTGACAGCCATGTCCTTGATTTTATCCTTTTTTCAAGGTTGAGTTTTAATAAATCTCTGTAGCTTAAAACATTTATCAATTTTAACTTTAACTGTTTGGGACTGAGAAACTGTTGCCTCAACCAGTTTCTGGGCTCTCGTACTCTTTCATTCCAATTAATTTCTTAGCTTGTGTCTTTCTTATATTATCTTGTCAAATGCTGCCAACAGCAGGCAACATATCCTATTAACATTCTAATATCCAATGATTTCCCTTAAAGCTACAAACATATTAGGTATATTATCTTCCTGGATATCTATCCCACGCAACAGTCTTAACAAATGTTCATCACTCCATAATAGCTACATAATTCAACCGGCCTTCAAAATCAGATTTCTTGAACCTGAAAACTGTCTCCCACCTCAAGCTAATTCAATACATTTTAATTTTCTTTATTTGTCTCGCTCCTCATACCAATTTCTGTAGCATTCAGGATGTGCTAGCTTAAACTGAGTAACAGAGTACCCACAAAATCTGAATAACTTATAACATCATAAATGTTCATGTTCAAACAAACAAGGAAATTCCTCCCCTCTCAATCTCTCTGTTTCCCCTGCTGTGCATAGCTGCTCTTCCTGGCTACTCTTGCACAATTATTTATTTGTTTATTAAGCAGTTTTATTGAGATATATTCACATACCATATGAGATATCCAAAGTGTATAATCAATGGCTTTTTTTTATGCTTTTGCATACTTTGTAACAAATGTATTACAACAATGCAACTTGTTGGTGGAGGGATAATGCATGGGACCACTGTATGATGCTATGTGTGTTTATTTTGTAAGTTCACAACTTTTACTATATATTTGTTGTTTATGTATGTTCATGTATGAATGACGTACTTCAATAAAAAAAAATTCATGTTCCTCAGAGGGGGACAGTCTTGAACTCCCTCTTTGCCATCTTTGCCACACTGCCTTAGTTTAGAAGACAAGCATCATTTTCCCCTTAGGTCATTTCATTCGTATCACTCTCTCAAGTTTTGAACTCATAAACCACAAACTGCTGTGAGAATGACCTGTATATGATAAAAATCTGAGCAGTATCCCTGAATTTACATCTTTCATTTTTCAATTACTCTCAATCATATTGATGATAAAAATCCTCTTTTTTAGTTCTTTCAAGAGCTAACCACTAACTAATTCTCTAGCTCATCTCTGGCCACTTATCAAAATGCACCTACATTCCAGTCATACAAAAATAGTCTATTCCCTCTTGCCTCTACCTGCCTCCCTTGTGTTAACTCCTACAAATACTGTAAGACTCAAGTCAAACAGAGACAAAGCATTCCATCGCCTCTTCTCTAAGTTGGGTAGGTAGAACTTCCTCCCTCCTTAGCATCCTGTGTGTAACTTTCTCAAGTTGTTTACTACATTATAGTTTGTGACTTACTTTTCTATCTCCTAGAGTTGACTCTTAGTTAATTGAGAGTGGTGACTGTCTTTCTTCTTATTCTCAGTATCTAGAACAGTTCAGATGCAATAGATGTACATTATTCATTAATTTATTCAGTACATGTTTATGGAATACCTATTTCTTTGCTGGACATTTTGCTACACTAAGAAAAGGAAGAGGTCCCAGAATAGGAAAGTAGGGTTCAGAGTTTAGATTCAAGGAAGACTATTTCATGGTGATGGGTTAAGGGAACAAATATGGAAGTAATTCAACTCTCTGTATCTTCATATTTCAGAAAGGAAAATGCTGAAGAGAAATGCTGTCTTAAAATTTTTTTTGACAAAGATATTGACAAGAACAAAGAATTTTCACAAGTAGATAACATAAGATCATTTTTCTTTGTGTAAATAGTTGGCATATCTTTTAATTCAATTGGGTCACTTTATTTTTTAGCCAAACAGAAATTTCTTAAAGTAGACTTGATATTATTTTCCTTTTTTTCCAGAGTTTCTCAGGTCAACAAAAATATGCTATCCTTTCATAGTCCATGAGCACTGTTCTTGTTTGTTAGCTTTGGACAAATTTTTCTTTCTTTAGGTCAAGACCCCTTGCCACTGAGTATAGTTGATGTCATTCCTGAGTGTTCCATGAAACTCTTCTCATCCCCAAAGGCATGGATGAAAACTTCTAATTATGAAAAGGGAATCTTATTTAGACGAGTTGGATTGTTGCCTCATAATTATAGCTGTCGAAATCTTGACCCTGGTCTTTAACCATACCACAGTTGGCCCAGCTCCTTTATGCAGGGATTTGTAACATATTTTACTAAATCCAATGTAAGTCAAAAAGTCAGTTTCAATTTTCCTCTTATTTCTTCTTCCTGACACTAATTAGTTTTAACAAAAAAATAAAATAAAATAAAAGTTATTATTTATTTATTTAAGAGGTTGCAGGACCACAGATATAATGACTATAAGGCTTTAGGTTTTGAACATCTGGAACCAGGAATGTACAGTTTTAAGTCTAGTTGTCCTTCTTTCAGTATATGGATATTTTCATTTCCTTGGATTACTCCAACACCTATTGTTTTTGAGCTTTCTTCATACTCTATGTAATGCAATATTTTATGCTACCTTCATGGGTATGCATTTGTGTCTATATTTTTAAAAAATCATTTGTCCCTTATATTTTAAAAGATATAAGATTATATTAACAATAGTAAAAAATTATTTGTCCCTTTCTGTAATAACCTCTCATAGCTTAGGGAGGGTTTGTCTTACAATATGCTTACCAAATTACTTTACCTTCAAAATTTCCTTTCTACTAAATTTCTTTGACCAGATAATTACTCCAAAAATAAAGAAGTCCCAACAAACAAGAAAAACGTTTTTTATAAAAATGGTTGTGTATAGAAATGAGTGTGTGCATTTAACATGTCTCTAACCCAGATACCAACTTGTGGGGTCATGGTGATTGGAAGCTGTATGTACCCTAGAAATACATGTTCTTGGATTTAATCCATTCCTGTGAGTGTGGACCCATTGTAGGTAAGGCCTTTTGATGAGGCTACTTCAGTTAAGGTGTGACCCACCTCAATCTGACTGGGTCTTAATCCACTTACGGGAATTTTTTGTAAGAGTATGAAATTCAGACACAGAAAGAGAAAGCCATGGAAGCCAGAAGCAGAAGGCAACAAAACCCAAAAGAGAAGGGAGAGGCTAGCAGACGCCACAATGCACCTGGCTATTTGGAGAGGAGCCCAGGATGGTCAGCAGCCAGCGTGCAGGAAGAAAGATCACCTTGATGGTGCTTATTTGGACATTTTCTTGACTTCAAACTGTAAGCTAATAAATTCACATTGTTTAAGCCAATTCATTTTATGGTATCTTCTTTAAGGTAGGAAACTAAAACAGATTTTGTTAACAAAAGAGTGGGTTTCTGCTATTGCTAATACCAAATATGTGGAAAGAGTTTTGGAGTTGGGTAATGGGTAGAGGCTGGAAGAATTGGACTGTACTCGATAGAAAAAGCCTAGATTGCTCTGAAGACACTGTTGGTAGAAGTATGGATGCTAATGGTACTTCCACTGAGGCCTTAGAAAAAAATGATGAATGTATTATTGTAAACTAGAGGAAAGAGGATCCTTATTTGAAAGCGGCAGAAAACTTGGTAAAATTGAGTTCTGATGTCAGATGGAAGGCAGAATTTGAATGTTATAAGCTTGAATATTTAGCTGAAGAAATTCCCAAACTAAATGTAGGAAATGCAGCCTTCTTTCACCTTGCAGATTATAGGAAAATGTGAGAGGAAAGACATAAGCTGAGAACTGAGCTCCTGGGCACAAAGAAACCAGAATTGATGGTTTAAAAAATTCTGAGCTTCTGCAAAGCGAATCCCCAGTGAATAGCGCTCTTTGTGAGGGTTTAACTGAACATGGATCCTGTCAGTCATTTCAATGCAAGTCAGGACTGAAGGTGCAGTTACCCAGGAAGGATCTGTGGAAAGTTCTACTGTCTGATGGATTGGACCCTTGTGTAGTATATGCAAAACTGACAAGTTGTGTGTGTGTGTGTGTGTGTGTGTGTGTGTGTGTGGGATCTGTATAAATAGAACCACTGCCATCCTGGACTAAAAAGGACAGAAAATGGACAGATTGAAGGGAAAAATCACTTCAAATGCAGGACCATAGAAGCTAAGGCTTCAACTGAAGACATTTTCTTGGGTCAAGAGAGAAGGCCCCCATGTGTGTGGAAAGTTAGAGTCCGCATCAGCAATTGGAAAGGGCAGGTCTTCTGTCCCATTGTTCAGGAAGAATGCTACCACCCCAGTTTTCTCAGATGCCTGTGGGATTGTGGAGCGTCTGGCCACCACCTTGATACTTGACAAAGGTGTAACTTAGATACTGGCCACCATGCTGATGCGTGAAAGGTGTCCAGGGAGAGCAGGGCCATTGCACAAGTGCTTTAAAAGAGTGGGGCTGCCACTTCATTAATCCCAAAGGATAAAACAATGTTCCAGAGATGAGTCTCAGACCTTGTACTCTAATGGTGTATGCCCTGCAGGGTTTTGGGATTGCTTGGGACCCATGATCCCTATTTTCTTTCCAATTTCTCTCTGTAGGAAGAGGAATGTTTATCCTATGCCTGCCCTTCCATTGTACATTGGAAGCAGATAACTTGTCTTCTAGGTTTCACAGGTCCACAGCCAGAAGGGAACTGTTCTGTGCCCTAGAACAGATAAGAGTTTGTATTTAACATTGTTCTTGAAATGACTTAAAGCTTTTGGGATATTTTGGTGGAATGAATATATTTTGCATATGGAAAGAACGTGTCTTTTTGGGGTCCAGAGAGTGGTGTGTGGTGGTTTGAACCTGTGTGTACCTTAGAAAAACATGTTCTTAGATTTAATCCATTCCTGTGGGTATGGACCCTTTGTAGGTGGGACCTTTCAATGAGGCTGCTTCAGTTAAGGTGTGACCTACTTCAAACTGAATGGGCCTTAATCCACTTACTGAAGTCCTTTTACAAGAGAATGAAATTCAGACACAGAGAGAAAGAGCTACAGAAGCAAGAAGCTTAAGAGAAGGGAGAGATCAGCAGATTTGCCAGGTGCCTTGTCATGTGGCAGAAGAACCAAGGATCACCAACACCCAGTCTTTGGAAAGTAAACATCACCTTGATGATGCCTTGATTTGACATTTTCTGACCTCAAACTGTAAGCTAATAAAGTCCCATTGTTTAAGCCAACCTATTTCATGGTATCTGCTTTAAGTAGCCTAAGATACTAAAATAAGGGTCGAATCTTACTTTTGTGGTTTTTTGACAACACATGAGGTATTGGAGGTTGTATGTTGTCATGGTGAGAGAACAAGTTTTGAAGCCAGGTAAATCTGAGAATAAGTTGAGATTCTGGCATATATCAGTTATACGTCTTTGCAAACCAGTTAACCCTTCTGAGGCTGAAGTTTTCCGTCTTTCTAAATGGTATTAATAATACTTAACCTTGCAGAATTGCTGGAAAGATTAGAGATGAAACTAGGTGACACACAGTAGACACTTGCAAAGTTATTATTTTTGCTCTTGTCTTTTGAGAGGCAAATATGATTATTCTCTCTATTCTTTTGTTATAATTTTACTTTCTCTGCGCTTTGGGACCTTCCACCATTTCTTTTTTTCTTTTTCTAAGATTATATTCCTTTACAAAACAGAAAGAAGAAGAGAAATTAAAATTATGATTTTTTCATTCTAGCCACAGTTATGAATAATATTGTTATAAGAAAAACTCCAATGTAATCAATGAACTTTGATTTTTAGATGAAAGATAGAGAAATATTGTAATAAGGCAAGCATTAAGGGAGCTTGAGTTGAGCAGTGAAAGAGGTATGTGGTCTAGTAATCTGAAATGGGCAGGGTAATCTCTCCTGCTATTAACTATACCTTAAATCCAAGTCTTACGTAATCAAAGCATTTAGGAGAATGTGAAACATGGAAAAAAAGATGGTAATAACTCAAAAATGTAGCCTAGTAGAGAAGTGCACATGCCAGCTGATCAACGCACACATAGACTGGGAATACAAATAAGATACAAGTAAAACTCACAAACTTGCACACAATACTCTTAATTTTTGCCCCAGAAGAGAGAGTTTTAATAAACAATCAAAAATTCGATAGAGTGAACTCTTGATTGACTACAAATGCAGAGCAGGATATAAGTGGATAGTATTATTTAAAAATAAACAAAAGTTTCCATATGACATTGAAAAGCAGAAACACTAGGATAATGTACACATTCTCAGGTTCTGACCATACTCAGCTCTGAAACTTGAAACCTGAGGCTGTCATATTATTAGTTGCTCAGGCTCTCTTTGTAGGTGAAGAGAGTAGTCTGAGATTATCATTTACAGAATTTGGTTTCCATTTCCATACTTTTTCGGATCCTTCGTTTTTAGGCTACCAAGTAAATTTTTAATTTATATTTCACTGATTTAATGGTTAGTGACCACCTATTATCAATGACTGGGCCTTTACGCCCCCAAAGCCTTAAAAAATACTAGTCAGAAGATGCAGGCATCATCCCCACTGATATTTCTGTGAGAACGTGAGAAAGTTATATCAATTCTTTCAACTTCACTTTTATCATTAGTAGAACAAAGACCTCAAGGTCTTTTTATAACTCAAAGACTTTTGGTTCTCTAACTTCCTTAGGTATTATAAGAGAAATAAGAATGGAAGATACTAATAATGATGTCTAACATTTAATCAGTGCTTAAAACATGTAAGACCTTGTTCAACATACTTCACACTACAAAGTCATTTAATCATTATAATTCTCCAAGACAGGTACTGTTTGTCCCATTTTGTAGATGAGGTAATTGATGCACTGAGAGGTTGAGTAATTTGTTGAAGTCACACAGATAGGAAGAGGCAAGGCCAGAATTTGAACCCACATGTTCCACTACAAAGTCCCTGCTCTTAATCGCCACACTGTCGAAGAGAGAGGGAGGAACACCAAGGCCATCTTATGGATGGCCTTGTGTGCCTCAGAGAAGAATTTCTACATAATTTGTGGGGAAACAGAGAGCTACTGAAGGATTTTGAACAGCAGAATGTGTTATAATCCAATCTGCACTTGAGTGAACAATCTCTGGAAAGAATGTGCCAAATGTAAACATGGAGGAAAAAAGCAGAAAAACAAAAACAAAAAAACAGGAGGGTATCTCAAGATGAACAAAGGCTAAATAGTTCAACCAAAATTGAGAAAATAGGAACAAAAATGAGAGGCTAGACTTTAGGGAAACAATTGATGATATAGAGTATGCATATAGACTAAATTGTACTCCATGTTTTCCAGACTAGATGGCAGGAAAATAGTGGTATCATTAACAGACATAGGGAAATTATATTGAGGAATGAGGTTAAGGGGGAAAGATGATGGGGCTACTTTGCTAAGAAGTTGGGAGCTAGTTTGGAGACAGGTTACCAAAGAGTATGGAAGGAATTGGGTGATCATAATTTAGCTAACACAGGTACAAATGGGTTTCCAGTCAGATTAGAATTATGGGGGTGATGGGACAGTGCTCTGCTTCTGCCGCCTCACGTAGTTGGCCTGGGTTGATGATAGCTTCACAATTTCAATATGGCGGTGGAAAGAGTTGGTGGCAGAACTGAAAAAACATGAATACAATAAAAATGACTGTTTTTGTTCTGCTTTCACCATATTCTCTTCTTCTGGACTGAAGAGAAAATGCTAGACTCCTACATAGCAATATATCAGGAAAACGTCACTTTACTTTCATAACACACAAAAGCAAGTTCTGTAAGCACTGACTTTCTCCAAAGGTGGATTACAAGTAATCCAAACAGTGGCCAAGAGGGCAGAGTGAAGGCACAAGATCAGTCTTCTCTATGATTTTCTAACCTTCAGAAATTCAGAATTTTTAAATTAGAGAATTCCGATAATAGACATTTTACCATAACATGCTCACATTGAAAAGAATCTGGAATGTGTCATTCTCTTTCAAGATGCCAGTCAGAAACTCCATTCTGCATAACTTTTAAATTTCCTGTTCTGAAAAAAACAAAATTTCCGGGTAAAAATCCACAGAACAGGATTCTGATCTGCCCTTTTGTTTAACTAAAAAATCCATCAAAAATCTTCACCTTTCTTTTTATGAAGTTTGCTTGTAGTTTCACACCTTTGTTTGAGTGACACAGTGCCCCTAGAAAGGTCAGTTTTTTATTTTCTGCAGCATGGGGGATGAGTGGGAAAACCAAACTTGGGAATGAGAATTAACAGTCAGTCTATGCTACCTTTAACTCACTCAATTGATATTTTTTTAATATTAAGCTTCTAAGTGTACATCACTATGTTGGGAAGAGAAATATGCATACAGATGAATGTCATAATCCGTGCCTTTTGTGAAAATTACAGAGAAACAGGCAAAATCTAAGTGCAAGAAGAACACTAAAAATTTCCTATGTCTGATATGAATAATACCTTGGATAGGGAAAAGATCATTTCTGCTTAAAGCAAGCAGTTTAATATACCCTTAAAATTGTGTGTCCTCTCTCCTACAACTCAGGTTTTTAAAATAGACTTGCTGTCCCTTTGCATGGAAAAATCCCCAGTCCTCTATTGTTTTTCTCTACTTGATAAACTATTTCTCCTTCAGTACCCTGCTAAAGATTAACCCCTGCAGAGGGCCTGCCCCAGGTTGAACTAATTTGTGTGCTACCATAGCTTTTATATTATAATATATAACTGTATATATTATATATTATATATATTATAGTATATATCTATTTTAATAGGGACAATGCCATTCATCTGTTTTCCCAGCACCCTGCACAAGTTCTGGGACATGGAAAGCTTTTAAAAATGTTTGTGGAATGAATGCAAAAACTTATTTCAATTAGATCTTCAAGAATGGATAAGATTTCTGAAACTAGAAATGAAAAGAGGGGACTCTAAGAAAGGCGAATATGTATAAATACATAAGACATATTAGAAGAATGAAAAAAGGAGAAAATTTTCTAAGATGGAGAATGTATATAAGGTAATAGGAGATAATATTTAAAGGAGGTAAAGCAAGATTTGGAGAGGCCTTAAATACAATAGTGAGATATTGGACTTTTTTGGCCATAGCCAATGAAGTGTTTCTAAATGTTTTTGAGCAGCTGTGTGTCATGACCTAGCTAGTGTTATAACAGTATAAATCATGAGGTATGCAAGATGGATTTTCTAGAGCAAGAACCAAGTACAGAGAACACAATTTATCTATTGAGATATCATTTCAAAATTCTGAAAATAGATGGTCAGTACCTGAACAAGGGCCTTGGAAAAAGAAATGGTAAGAAGTGAATTGAGAAAACTGGAGAAGGAATAGTCAATTGGCTATTAATATAGAAGGAAATATGAAACATACATTTTATGCAGTGATGAAAACCACTGTCAGTACTTACAGGGAACTCCATGGGGTGGAAACACATATAGAATGAACAAGATGTAAAAGCCAACCAGAGCAGCACCTTGGTTGGCAGAATTACATTTGGGTCTTAGGGCATAGATTTTTGCTTTGGTGTTTCCTTCTGAGCTTTATTTTCACTTCTTTGTCTCCTGATTCTCACTTCCAGTTGTACTCCTATTTCCTTTGTGTCCCATTCCTAGATTGTTGGTCTTTGGTTTTCTGAAGTCTACTTCTATATTTACTTCTTTGAGGAAACTATCTAACCCAAAGTTGACCAGCTTTAGCATTCACCTACTGTTTTGAACTGCCTCAGCTCTATACAACTTCACCTAGTCGGTGGATCTTGACAGGGAAATGAATGAAACTACTGAGACAAATTTATAATCCAGGAGAAGAAATATTTGAGAGATGGAGAAAAGCTAATGAATTTAAATCTCTATGTGTACTCAGATTCCAGTTGCACTTCCTTGGCCATCTACATTTAGATAGGTTTGCCCTAAATAACTAATACTTAGAAAATGACAAGGCCTCCAGAAGATTTCTGAAAATTCTTCAGAGACTTATTTCTATCACTCTTCCTCTGGTCTTTGCTTTCTGCATGTACTATCAGAATGACACTGCATTTATTCAGATGTTGAAACTTAAAACTTCTTAAAATTCTAGAAAGAAAGAAAGAAACGTTAATATAAAATGGACTAATTGTCAATATACACTTTATTAAAGATATTGTAGGAAATATTAAAACTGGATTTACATCAATTACCTCATATCAAACAAGGTAAAAGCAAGTTACATACTCTGCCTCTAAAATTTTTTTCACTACTCCTTTTCCCATGCACATCTGTGTCCTCTCCACTTCACTGATTGATAGTTTGGGAAAAATCATAGGAGTTAAATCACCCAAAAAGATTAATGGGGGGAAGGAGCATGGAGAAGTTTTAGGAATGTCCGTATTTAGGGGGTAAGTTGAGGCAAAAGAATCGATGAAGACAGATAGCAGGAATAGGAATAGTTGAACCATGAAATTGCAGTGAGGTTCAAGCCTCGTAAAAAGAGTTCAAAGAAGAAAAGTAAGCAAAGTTATAAAATGTGACAGAAGTGGTGACAAGAAGTAGGCCTGAGGAAGGGTTCGTATTTGGTGATTCTGCAATTTATTGCCAACTGGCAAGAGACAATTCAGTAGATTAGTAGAAGCATGAGGTAAATGAGAAGGACCTCAGAAAGGGGCTGGGGAAGGAAGTGAGACAGGAATGTAGCTCACTGGGAAATTATCTCTATATGCCAACAGAGGGAATTTGATGTTTTATTGTGTATATTATTGAAGGAATTTCATGCTCTTCGAGGTCCCATGTGTATGCTGATGAGCACATATTTTATGTGTTGTCAGGAGTTTAAAGGTTTGGAAATGGAAACTTCTCACTTCATTGGCTCTTTGTTCTTTATTCTTTTTGAGGGAAAATGAGAAAAGCTCTTGTATTAATATTCACTCATTTTACAAATATAGTATCATTGGTGGGAGGGGATAGAAAGAGAGGGGGAGAAATAGAGAGTCCTATTTGTTTCAGTTCATTCTACTTCTTCAACTAGCTAGAACCCAAATCAATTTAGAGTTACCTTTTCAATTCTCCTACTAGTTCATAAAGGAAGGTCTGACTCTGGATGCTTTCCAGACAGATTCTAAATACAAACCCACTGTCTGCACACATAATCAGTTTACTCTTTGATTTGATATGAAAAATCCACAAACTAAACCTACCACTTTGGGGACCCCCTAATTGACTTCAGTAGGAAGCTTTGTGCTGTAAAATAGTGTTTCCACTTTAACACTTGGACATTCAACCTGAGTGAACTGGTTTATTTCTACCCCAAGCAACAATATCCATATTCACAGTTTTTAGATAATTACTTCTGATATCCAATTTACTTTAGAATCACGTATTTTAGAGTTCGGATCAGGAGAACGTATTTCTGAACCACATCATTAGCATATTAAAAACTGAAGACCCCAGAAACTTAATAAGAAAGGACCAGTATTCATATTTTCTGAATCCAGTCCCAGGGCTCTAACCCTAATCATACTTTTTAGTTTGCTTTGAAGATTGCCAGACCTTTTTACCACACATCTGTATTTCTAGTCTTGGTTTATCTGTTAATTATATTTTCAATCATAATTAACTCTAATAGGCCTCAGTTTTCTCATCTGTAAAATGAGTGAGTTTAATTAGATACCTTTGGTCCAATCATGATTCTATGACCATAATGAAATCAATTGTCTTATTCATATGTCTTTCTGTTTTGAGTAATAGAAACACAATCAAGCAAGTGTAACTAAAAGGTAGATTTATTAGAAGAGCATAGGGCTATCTCACTGTTCCCAAGGTCAGGAAGTACAGGGAGGGCCTTGCCAGCAACTGGAACTACGCACTGGGACTTAAGGTCATAATTTATTCCTTCTGTTTTTCTCAGAGGCCCCTGGATTTTCGTACTTGTTAGTTTATGAATGTTAGCCTTATTGTTCTTTCTCTTCAGGTGACTTCTTTCTCCTTTGCCAGACACAGAACCAGACTCTCCATAGGTGAGTCAGGCTAGAACAAGAACCTGAGGGGAAAAAAAGGTGCTGTAGGAAAGCACTAGGGCGATAAGGGCAAGAGTCAGCTCTGTATAGAATTCCTGCTCACGGTTGCCCATCTTTGCCTGTGCCTGACTGACAGCAGAAAGTCCTGGCAAAAAGGAAGTAGTCAACCACCCAAGGTCAATACCTGAAGACAATAGATAACTAGAAAACCATTTGTACCCCGTCCCCTGACCCCCATTCAGGCCTGCAGATACTCAGAACCAATGAAAATGTTGTTTTTCCAATCCTTCTTTTGCATACATAGAACCAATGAAAAAGTTATAACTCACAAATCTTCATTTATATGAATGAAGGAAGGGGGGGCGCGGCTTGAAGGCTGGCCTTAATAAGCCTGCAGCCCCAGCGCCAGTGCAAGTCCCTGCCTTGAGCATGCCCAGATCCCTTTCTCGCATGTGTACTTTCTCTTTCTTTCCGTTACAATAATCTCTTTGCTTGCTTAAAATATGGTGCGTCCTTAAATTCCTTTCTGTGACGTGGCCAAGAACCTGGAAACCCACCACCAGCAAAATAAGGGCCGCCTTGGCACTCAGCTCAAGTGCCAGCTGAGCCAAACTAGTGTCTCTGAATGAACCCCAGTTGTGAATATCTCTTTGATTAAATCTAATTGGTCCAGCCTGGGTCAGGCATCTACCCAGCTCAATAAGCTGGAGCCAGCAGGGCAAGGCCAGAATCTACTCCATCTTCAGGAAGGGACTAGGCAAAGTCCCTGAAGGAATACTACACATTTAGAGTTGCTAGAATTGGTTGATACTTGATTAACACCAGGATTCTATAGCTAAATCAAAGATGCTATAAGCAGAAAGTCCAGTATGAATATTTTTTTCTCTCTGAGTTTGACCACCATGTATATTAATATCTAACTGGAGAAATATGCCCTATTTGGCTACCTGAGACTCTCTATATCTGAAGGATTCCACATTCAGGTCTTGAAAAAGAAAAAGTAAATTCATGAAGAAGAAAAGTAAATTCAAGCTAATAGTTTAGAATGAAAATGACATGTAGAGCCAGGAAGTGAAGAAGCAACATAAACTTCTCTGGAGAAGAGAGTGAACCCATAGTAACATAAAAGAGAGCACTCTCCAGATACCAGAAGACTTACAGCTATTCCTTTGGGAGGGTCTAAGTTTAAAGAGATTAAGGTAAATATTTAGGATAAAAAAAGAATCAAGTAGGACAAGACAGCAAGGAATTCCCTGTGATTTCCTTTGAACAGGGGCTGGTTTGTTATTATAATGAAACAAGCCCCCTGCTGGCACCTTTTCAGTGACTTGTTCCAATCCTATTGAGATTTCTACCCTTCAAAAGAAAGGATGTGAATTATTAGACTCTTGGCAGGGGGTACAGGAAAATCTATGTTGCTCTAGGTCCAACCCAGCAGTGGGGGATTAACGTGTGATTGAATGGATTGGCACTCTTCAGCCCCACTCTCTGAAGACCTCCAGATTCTGTCAGGATCCCCAACAAGGCAGTTTTCCCAATACAATTCCCCTTTGTTGCTCTCATTTCTGCTTTTATTATATTCATTCACCACCTTGAATTCCACTGGTGAGGTTTACTAACCTACAACCAGGCTACATTTTTTTTTTCCCAAATATTGTGTTTTTAAAAATTGTTGAGGCAAGGAGGAGGAAAACAATATTGGGGCTTCTTTCCTTTCATCACTGTAGGTTTTGAATTCTTTGAATCAATTTGCTTCAATCAGTTTAAAGCAGGATATGCCGGAGAGCTCTTCTGATGGCAACTTAATTTGCTATTCGTTAAAATAGGAGGATAGCATGCTTCCATCTTTCTTTACCCTAAAGACTTTCCAAATCTTAGCTTATGAATAAAGTGAACTTTAAAGCCCTAGGTTTTTATATTTTTAATTGGAAAACATTTAGAATTGTATCTGTGATATTATCTATAACAGTGTAAATATGTATCATATATAATATCTACTGTCCATTACTGTATCTATTCTAAGTCAATGCTATATCAGAAACAAAGGCAAATAATCTGAAATTCATGGACTAAATTTAACTTAACTTCCACATCCATGAGTATTGGGCATTACTATGGTCAAACTTCTCAAACAAGTTTTGAGAACCTCTCTCCATAATTTTGGAGGCTCTGGTCTGCCTCTTTTTTTATACTATTACTAACCAATTGTAAATAAAAGTGAGTTTGCATTCAAGAGTATTTTTGAATGGGTGTTTTCAGTTGTGAATAGCAGTAACAAAGGCTACTTAAACACATTACCCTTAGGAATACAAGTAGATCTAGAACTCTGATTTGTGACTTTACTGATTCTACCTCCTTCCCACAGATTTGGCATCTTTAGTGTTCATGTACAGTGGCTATTATGTAGATATAAAACCATTTGTGTATATTTTATCTACACAAGAACTTATGAGCTCTTTCCAAAATGTAGACACTTCCAAAACACTTAGTATTATTTTCTCTGACTTTAGAAAGGCAGGACAAAGAACCTGTGCTCTAATACAAACCAGAAAAATGCTTTCCTGAATTATCAAGACCATATTTTTGAAGAGACTACACACTCCTTCTATTTGGGATTGGTTTTTATCAGTCTACACTAGCAATATTTGTTCATTCTAATGGTACATAAAGAAATAAGAAATTATGGAACAGAGGTTTTCAAACTATCCCTTGCATTCCACATTCCAATTTTGGAAGTCATGGAATGTAGAAGGTTCTTTGTTTTAACAAAGAATTGTAGAGAAAAATAAAAATATCAAATGATAACAAAACAGCAGAATGAATGAAATATTCAAAAGTTATGGCTAAAAGTAACTGAACTAATATATGACTTAAAAAATGAGGCAGAAATTGCAAATATCACCAAATCAAGATGCTCTGAAAATGGCGCATCCTTCTTCTAACTCTGGTGTTCCATGTGCATGTACAGAATAAGTTATCTCGGACTGCATGGCACATACTTCTTTTGGGAACACTGAACTGTGTTTCCGTATCCTCTAGTTAACATCCAATATTGCTTAAGGATACCACATTTTGGTAACCCTTAAAAAATTAAATTAATACTTTACTAATATATGATCTTAATTTCCTTTGAAATTAAAGTGCATGGAATTAAGAGTTAACCCAACAAAAGAACTAAATAGATAACTTGCTACTTTTCTTTTTCAAAGCAGCAAAGAATATTCCTCTGGCCTACCAAGAGCCCAAGACCATATTGTGGAAAACATTGTTCCTGAGGACTAAGTCAGACCTTGGCAGATTCATTGAGAGACAGATCTTGTAGAATGCCCTCCTTTCCCCAGTGATAAGAATTGAGGAAAAATAGTGTAATTATGAAATTTTTATGTTTCTTTTTAAAAATCACTCCTTTTTCTTCATATTTCTTCCCTCTGCATAGCCAAGAGTAATGATTATAGAAGAGGTAAAAAAAAATGAGTGTATATTGATTATCTATGTCTGTCTGTCATATATGAAAGTTCCAAGAATACAGGAATGTCTTTTATCTTTATGTAGAGCATGGTACCCATTTTGTATAGTTTTCTTTCACTTTTAGATGCCAAAAGTCATATAAATCAGAAAGTATCTTTTCATCAACCTACAGAATTAGACTATTAAATTTTCCATATTTTTGCAGTTGAACAGAGATAAAATTTATATTACAGTCACATGCCTTGATATTAATCCTTAGTAAAGCATCCTGAAATTTGATCAATCATCTAAAATTGTATGACCCCCAAGAATTAAGATACAGTCAGCTCTGTTTGCATAAGATGATGGCATAAGATACTCCAGGGTGTCGTTCCTCCATGGAACCATTGAATAACTAGCAAAAATTGGCAAAGCTGTCTCCATCAGGACCCCAGAAAACATTTAAAGGGTTGCAGTAACTGGGCAAGAGGCAACTCAGGAAAACACAGCTTTAAAAATCATAGAAGAAGTTCATGCTTCTCTTGTTGGTCCATACCCCTCCTCTACCTGGAGCTCTGGAGAGCTAACCTGCACTCACACTGTGGATGCCTGGTCTTTTTCCAAGGAAGCAGACTCACCTATATGTGAATACTGGGGTGCCTGTATGCAGGTGCCAATCTACCAGGTGGCAACCTGTAAGACTGAACCAGGAAACTCTTCTCTGACTTGCCCTCACAGAACTTGATTTTTGCAGGTAGAAGCAGACTACAGACAGTTAAAGAAGTTTAAGAAACAATTAAGTCTAAGCAGACTGGGGCAAATGATGAGTGGCTTTAAGATATACAATACAGCAGATTGAAGCTGCCAGAAGAAACAACCAGTGAACTTGAAGATGTGCAATTTGAAATGCTTCGGGTTGAGGAAAAATAAGAAAAAATAGAGTTAAAAAAAATAGAACAGTCCTAAGACACCGTGGGACATCATCAAACACCAATATAAACATTATGGGATTCCCAGTAGGAGAAGAAAGAAAGGGGTACAAAGAATATTCAAAGAAACAATGGCAGAAAATTTCCCAAATTTAACAGTGGACATGAATATACACATTCAAGAAGCCAGTGGATCCTAAACCAAATGAACTGAAAGACAATCATGCCCAGACACATTGTAGTCAAATCATCAAATGCCAAGGACAAGGAGAGAATTCTGAAAGCTGCAAGAAAAAGGCAAAGTATTATGTATAAGGGAGTCCCAATAAGATTAAGTGTCATTTTAAAACAGAAACCATGAAGGCAAGAAGACAGTAGGACAAAATATTTAAAGTGCTGGAAGAAAACAATTGCCAACTAAGAATTTTATATTGGTGAAACAGTCTTTCAAAAATAAGGAAGGGATTAAGACATTCCCCAGTAAATAAAAGCTGAGGGAGTTCATCAACACTAGACATGCCCTACAATGCTAAAGGGAATTCTTCACACTGAAAAGAGCAGACACTGAAGAGTAGATAGAAGAGGCAAAAGAAATAAAGACTTGTAATAAAAGAAACCATGTGGGTAATTATAAATGCCAGTACAATAGTATTGTATTTTTGTGTTATATACAACTCCACTTTTTAATTCTTACATGTTCTAAAGTGCAAATGCATAAAAAAATAATGATAAGTCTATGGTATTGGACTTGCAATGTATAAGCATATAATTTCTAACAAAGATTGAAATGTTGGGGGTCAGAAGGGTTATAGGAACAGTGTGTGTTTATGCCATTGAAGCTAAAGTTGGTATAAAATCAAACATGATTACTATAAATTTAGGTTGTTAAATTTAAGCCCTATGGTAACCACAAAGAAAATTCTCTCTCTCTCTCTCTCTCTCTCTCTATATATATATATATATATATATATATGTACACACACACACACACAAACACACACACAAATAAATGAGGAGGTACACTATTTTAAAAAATCAAATAAATATGAAGCTATGCATTAATGGGAGAATTGAGAGAATAAGGGAGTAAAATACCCACAAAGACCAAATAGCCAATGGCAGAAGAAAGTCCTACATTATCATTAGTTACCTTAAGTGTAAATGGATTAAAGTTTCCAGTCAAGAGGCAGAGAATAGCAGAATGGATAAAAAAGAATGACCCAATTATATGCTGTTTACAAGAGACTCATCTTAAATTCAAAGATTCAAGTAAGTTGTAAATGAAAAGATTGGGAAAAAACATATTATACCAGGCCAACTACTGTTGGCCAAACAGAGTTGGGGTAGCTATGCTAATATCAGATAAAATAGACTCCAAGTCAAAAACTGTTATGAGGGATAAAGAAGGTCATTATATACCAATAAAGATATATCACAATTCAATAAGAAGATATAATTATAAATTTATATGCACCTAATGGAAGAACCCCAAAATATATGAAGAAACTACTGACACAGTTGATAGGGGAAATACTAAATAGTTCAACATTAATAGTAGGAGACTTCATTACAACACATTCAATACTGGGTAGAACTTTTAGACAGAAATTCATAAGGAAATGGAAAACTCAAATGATTGTATAAACCAACCAGACCTAAGAGACATATATAGTGCACTTCACACAACAGCAGCAGAATACACATTCTTCTCTAGTGAACATGGGTCATTCTCCAGGATAGACCATACATTAGGTCATAAAACAATCTTAATAAATTGAAAAACATTGAAATCATACCATGAATCTTCCTTAACCACAGTGGAATGAAGCTAGATATCAGTAACTGAGGGAAAACTGGAAAATTCTTAAAAATGTGAAAATTAAACCACATACTCTTGAAAACCAATGAGTCAAAAAACTATCACAAGGGAAATTAGGAAATATTCTCCAGTGAATGAAAATGAAAACACAGCATATCAAACTTATGGGATGCATTGCAGGCAATGCTGAGAAGGAAATTCATAGCTTTAAATGCTTACATTAAAAAAGAAGAAAGATCTAAAATCAGAGATATAACCCCACAATTGGAGGATCTACAGAAAGAAGAGCAAAGTAAATCCAATGAGGGCAGGCATAAGGAAATATATCAAAGTAGAGATAAATGAAATACTGAATTAAATAAAAAAACTAGAGATAATCAATGAAACAAAAAGTTGGTCTTTTGAAATAATCTGTAAAATTGGCAAACCTTTAGATACAGTGGCAAAAAAAAAAAAGGAGATTATGCAAAAATAAAATAAAATCAGAAATGAAAGCGGGGACATTATTACCATCCTCACAGAAATAAAAATAATTTTAAGAGGATACTGTGTACAACTGTGTACCAAAAATTAGATTACCCAGATAAAATGTACAAATTCCTAGAAATACACAAACTACCTACACTGACTCAAGAAGAAATAGAAGATCTCAACAGACCAATAATAAGTATAAGATTGAATTAGTAATTAAAAAAAAAAATTC
>JAQZBX010041370.1:0-22371 GCA_029593785.1 Cabassous unicinctus
TTTCTGGCCTGCAGCTATAGATTAATTATTCCTGTAGAAGCATCTTCTCTTTTACCTATTCATAAAAAGGAACACCAAGAAATGATACTCAACATTATGTGACTTCTAAGAGATAAAGTACTCTCTGGCAGAAACTTAACATGGACACATTAGTCCTTGGAATATGTCAAGCAATCTTCCTTGGAAATTGGTCCCAGTGATGTTATACATTATCAGCAAGCCTCAATCTAAGATGTGTCATGAAACTGCCAGGATGAAAGGCAAGGGATTATCCTTCTCTACTTGTGTTCACAGTAGCTCCCAGGCACACTTAGAAAACATATTTTTCAGGGGAAATTTCCATTGCCCTAGGACCTGAATAGAATTTTTAGGTAGATTTATTTCACCTCACAGAATTAAACAAAAATGCATGCATGAAAAATTAAACATAATTTAACTCAAAGGAAAGAATTATTTTGCAGAAATTTCAGACTCCTTAAATAGTTTTCATATTTTATTTGTGAGAAAAACTTTATTTTTACCAATTTCTGGACATATAATAGTGGTAGAAAAAGTACTATTCTCAAAGGTAGAGTGTTTTTGTTTATCTAAAAAATGAGGAGATGTTTAGAAAAACATGCATATATGTATATATATGTATACATATACATATCATTTCCTACTTACCTAATAATGCCAGAATTGTAGAAAAGCAAATATAAAAATGATGGAAGCAGAGTCATCAAACAATTTGCTTATAATGAAAATACAATTTTTTAATACATTTGACTCATATAATCACTTAAAAACTTATCATTTAAAATTAATAGTAATAAGTGCTCTATAATATTAGCATACCCCAGTAAAGTGGTCTAAGGTTTAAATTTCTGATCTGGAATTTTTATTAGATAATATTGGATATAAGGTCATAGTTAATGAAGCATTAAAACCTGATATTTTTACTTATATATCTAGCAGTTTTTAAAAAATCATTTATATGTCAGAATATAGTGTTATGAACATGATTTCTGGACTCACCTGATCTCTGTAGAATCACAGGGACAACACTTGGTGTGACTCTGTATAAGTTACTTAGCTTTCTGCACCTTTTTCCTCATCTATAAATGTTGTACAATAGGAATCACTATTATATAATATTTTCATCTGGATAAATGTGTTAATAAAGGAGGCATTTAAAATAGTGTCAAGTTCATTCTAATTATGCAATATGTATGATTTTTCTATTGCACTATACCTAAATGATGATTCATATTGTATATTTATCTGGCAGTCAAACAAAGATTTTTTTTCAGTCATATTTGGCAAATTACTTCTTATTATGACTCTCTAGAGCACTTAGCTAATTTTTAAAAAATGCCAAATCATTCATATAAACAAAAACAGTTGTGAAGTCATTCACACTAAGTATCTCCTTCGATTTCTCAACAGTTACAATGGGTAAATGCTATGGGAAGTAGGAATAATACAAATGTGTCTGACTTCATCCTTATTTGATTGACAGACTCTGAAGAAATCCAGCATATCCTCATTATACTGTTTCTCCTGACCTACCTGATTACTGTGCTGGGGAATGCAGGGATGATACTGATAATTTGCCTGGATCTCCAGCTTCACACATCCATATACTTTTTCCTAAGTCACCTGTCATTTCTTGACCTCAGTTACTCAATAGTTATCACACCTAAAACCTTAGAGAACTTACTGACTTCCAACAAGTATATTTCATTCATGAGCTGCTTCATACAGATGTATTTTTTTGTCTTCTTCGGTGTCACTGAATTTTTCCTTCTCTCTTCGGTGGCCTATGACCACTATGTAGTTACTTGCAATCCCCTTCAGTACCCAGTTGTTATGCCCAAAAGACTCTGCCACACCCTTATGACTGTATCCTATGTGATTGGCTTTACTGACTCCTTGGCCTATGTTCTTTGCATAAGCAATTTGCATTTGTGTAACTCCAATGTAATCTATCATTTTTTCTGTGACACAACCCCAATTTTTAGCCCTGTCCTGCACTGACACTCGTGACACTGAAATCATGATATTTTTTCTTGGTGGATCAAACTTAACGATGTCTCTTATCACAATCTCTGTGCCCTATGTGTCTATTTGTTTACTATTCTCAAAATTAATTCCACTTCAGGAAAGCGCAAAGCCTTCTCTACTTGCACCTCTCACATCTTGGGAGTCACCATCTTTTATGGCACCATGATTTTTACTTATTTAGAACCAAAGAAGTCCTACTCCTTGGGGAAAGATCAAGTGGCCTCCGTGTTCCATACTATGGTTATCCCCATGCTAAATCCACTTATTTATAGTCTTAGGAACAAAGAAGTGAAAAATGGTCTCATTAGAATCATGCAGAAGAGAGAGCGCTCGAGGCAATTGACATGAAAATGATGCTGAATATTTAATCTCGTTTTTTCTTTCTGTCCTATTTGTGTATTTTTAAAATTTTTTTATGTTTAAAGAAGCTTTAGATTACATAAATGATAAATAAAAAATATAGGGGGCTTCCTATATACCCTCCTCTCTCCCCTTCCCACACTTTCCCAGATTAACATCTTTCTTTAGTGTGGTACATGAGTTACAACTGATGAACACATATTGAAGCACTGCTACTAACTATGGTAAATAGTTTACATCATAGTTTACAGTTTGCACCACACATTTTTGTAGGTTTTGACAAAGTGCATAACGGCCTGTATTTGTCATTACAATGTAATTCTGAACAATTTCAATGTCCCCCCCAAAATGCCCACATGTTATATCTATTCTTCCCTCTCCCTCCTTTCAGAACCTCTGGTGACCACTGCCTTTACATTGATGATACAAGTTCTTGCATTGTTAGAATAATAAGTCTACTTTAGTCCATGGCTGCATTTCCCCTTATGTTTGTTCATTACTCAACCTTGGGGATTTTACGATGTTGATTCCCACTCTGCTTCTGATTGAGAGTGGGCTTAGATCCCATGGGGCATATGGATGGAACTGTCTTACTTGCAGTTGTAGATACTTTGGGCTGAGTGTTGCCCACCGTGATCATTTTGTTAGTTGTCCTCAGTGAGTCCGATGAACAGCAGAATGAGCTTTGCAATTCTGCTAAGATTAGGGTCTCAATCAACATATGAAAAGACAGAAGATTTAAGTCTTTTATACACATATTAAATGATTATAATGCTAAATATAGGTTCAAATAAAAGGGGCAGAAGAGCCATATATAGGGAAATTAAAATGAGCCTAACTCTCTCTACATACATTAGCATCCTTTAATTAGTTTGCATGGCTGTTGAGCCATCATCTATTTGATTACAAATGCTCATGGACATTTCCAAGAATATGTTTTTAGAAATATACATAGTAATTGCAAGGCATAAAATATGTGCTAAAACTGTGGCTTAAATAATTTATAAATTAATTAGTTTCTAATTTTGCTCTGAATATTTCTAAATCTGTAAAATTCTTATAATGATTAAATTAGATGTTGAATAATAAATTTAACACAGTACTTATAAATTTTGACGACTATCATCATAATACTTACATTCTTGCAAAATTGTGACTATACAATGCCTTTTGCTATGAAAATATTTGCTGGTGTTTTATAAATAATTTTGATTTATCTTGTTCATAAGCAGGTAAAAAGGATAAATAAAACTTCAGTATTTGGTCTTAGAGCAAAGTAAAATATTGTGATAGAGTTAAGTTATAGAAAAAAATATGAGAACTTTTCTCATGAATTATAAAAAGTATATAATATTAATACAGGTTGTTAATAACTGGATAAGTTGGGCATAAAATACACCAAATATAGGAAATAATAATATTTTGATGATGTTCTTCCATAGTTTGAAACAATTGTTTCACAACAATGCAAGGTTTTAGTGGTTGGGGTGATATATGGGAGGCCTGTATGATTATATGCAGGTTTGTTTTGTTAGTTCACCAATTTACTCTACACTTATTATTTATGCATGCTCATATATGAATGATAAACTTCACTAAAAATGAAAAAAAAGTATGTGCAAACATTGAAGAAAATATGCAAAATATTTTTAATGTTAAAAAAATAGAAATGTCCTAAACACTTTTGGTAGTTTTCTTAGGTCTTGTAGGCAAATCTTACATATGTGTCTATATATATTACATATTTATACAAAATGGTCATCATTTTCTGTTTTTCTTCTGCAGCTTTCAGTTTCCACTCATCCCTAAAATATTTAGTAAAACATTTCTCATTTAAATTTGTTAGATGAATGTTTTCTTCATAAATAAGCAAAATTAAAAAAATCTCACCTTGCATTACTTTAAGCCCTCACATTTTATAACTTAATGAGGTCAAATTCTGCATGTAGAAATAAATCTTTTGTTTATTGCTAATCATTTGAAAACCCTCTTTTGTTACGTGTCAACAGCTTCAGTAATTAGTTTTCTTTTTTTAATTTCAATGTTATTCAAAAATGTATTTCCTTTCTCCTGTTTTCTATAAGTTTGTTATACTGTTTAAAAAGAAAGAAATTCTTTAGTTAAAATATTTGCTCATTAAAGAAAATGCAGAAAATTTATAAAGCTAAGAATGGATAACGAATGCAAATTTTGTGTCATCCCATAAATTTTATTCATGTAGTTGGAAAAAATTTCTGTTAAAAATTCCTTTATAAAATTTGAATTGCAGTTTTAATTTTCTCTATTATTCAATGCATATTTAAGAAAGTATGTTTTCTTCATTTTCCAAGTATTTGAAAGTTATTTAAATTTTTCCAATGGTTATTTCTTGGCATTGAAGTGATTTGTGTTTTTATAGCTTATATCATATTTTCTTTGTAGAATTATATCTGGTTATTTAACAAAATGATATTTGAATAATTAATATATTGTTCAAACTCTGTATTATGGTTCTAATGTTTAACGAGTTTTCACCAGTGTGTCACTGTTCATTAATTTATTCAAATAATTAAAATATGCTTTATTTTCCTCTACATCCTGAATTTCTATGGAAATTTCAACTTATCATATATAATATTGATATAAACATCAATAAGAATTATTATAATTATTATAATTATTATTGATTATAATTATTCTACATTTTCTAGAATCTATATTTATTGTATTCCTCTTTCTTTTCTTTGCCATCAGAGATGTCTTTGATGAACATTTATTTTTAAATAATATATTTTTTACTAGTCTCTCATCCGGTATATACATTGTTTCTTTTCTTATATTTATAAACTATATGATTCTGGTCATTTTTATGAAGTGTGCTGGCCTTGCTTTTATTTATGTACATTTTTATAAATTATAAAATATATGGCAATGATGGGCAACAGATTCTCTAATTTTTCAGACAATAGTAAGTTCAGGATATGCTTAAGTTTTAATTAAATATAGAATAACCTATCCTCTTATAACATATTTTAGCAAGCATTTATGATGTTATTAAATAAATATAATATAAACTTTGGAAAATATGCAAACACTGGACTATTTGCCTAGTCACTTTTTAAACCCTATTTGTATCAATGCATATCATATATTACATAAGATTATATCTGAAGTATTTTTTAAGACAAAATCCTTCTGCTCATGGTAGTATGTCAAAATTATATGTATTGTAAAAGTTGAATTCATTAAATAACAAATAAATTAAGCCTGGAATAGATCATGTCAAAATATGAATACTAGTTTTCATTTGCAAATTATTGAGTACATCATAATGATAAAAATGTATTATATTTACTGAGCACCTACTGAATGCCAGACAATATTCAAATGGCTTTAGGTACAAAATTAAAGTAGTTTATCTTCACATGATAGCTCTCAGATTTGTTCTTTACATGTCTAAAATTTAATCTCGGTTAATAGAATGCCATCCTCCTACTTGTTCAGGAAAGTCTTAACAACAATCCTCTAGTTTTCTCTATGTCACACACCTCACATCTAGTCCATCAGGATATCATATCAATTCATGTACACAATATATTTGAAGTGTGATTATTTCTCAACACCTCTTCTGCTACACCGTAGTCAAATCTTTAAATTTTAGCTGAAAGCTTCTATATTGCGTCCTTGTTTTCTGCCATATCTCCCTTGACTTTATCTCAATGATGGGCCCAGATTGTTATTGTTAAAAAGTAAGTTGCATGGTGTCACTTTGCTTCACAAAAACTTCATGTCTTCCCATCACACTAAGGGTAAAAGTCAAAACATCATAAAATGCTCCAGATTCCACATGAGCTTGCCCTTCCTCCTTATTCCCATGAAGATACCCTTTATGATTGTTCCTGTCCCGCTGTCTTGGAGCAGCCACACTGACCTGCTTACACTTCCCAATTCACGTTAGTCCTGATGCTGCCTGGACCCATCTCTTCTTCTTCCTGAAATTCCCTTTGCCCAGATAACTGTGGGGATCTTTTCTCATTCTTTCACATGAGTTCATCCCTTACCACTCTTCTTAAACTTAAAATCACATCTACCCCATCCTTTTCCTTGCTGCATTTGTTTTCCACAGTAGTTACCCAATCTAATATTCTATATATTTTGCTCATACCCTGTTTCCTGTCAGTTTTCCTCCACTTTGAAACCCCTATGAGCACAAGATTATTACCCATTAGGTTCAATCTTGTTTCCCTGGGACCTAGAAAAGTGCCTTTATAAATATATTTGAATGACTGCATTTTAGAGGATGAAACTGGGGCACAAAGAAAATTATAAAACTCTTTCATGGTAAGCCAACAGGTTAAAGGTCAAGCTCACATTTAAACCAGACAGTCTTGCTGTAGAGCTCATGTCCTTCATTGCTACTCTATGGAATGACTGTTTTTCTACAAAAGTATACTGTTTTTGTCTGAGTTGAAAAATATCCATTTCTCTATTATATATTTTTAAAAACTAACAAAAATAACAGAGTTTTATAAAAGTGTATATTGCTGACAGGCATTCTGTAAAGATGTTGAGAGAAGACAGTGTGACTTTGGCAGTACCATCTAAATCTTTTCAAACATACATGTAGAGTCTTATTTACAGAAAATAAGAATTTTTTAAAGGAAAGAAAGAATTATCAGGTGATATGATTGGGATTGTGGGAGAACGTGTGTTAGTCAGGTACTGGCTGTCTTGGTGTAAGTAAAAGGTTGGAAACAGTGACTCAACAATTGGGAAAGTATAGTACTCAGATATAGCAATATGCAGACTTTTGTTGACCAGAATTTGTGGGTGGTTCTATTCCATGAGATAACTGTAGGACTCAGGCTTCTTCTATATTCTTGCTCTACTATCTTCCAAGATGTTCTCCTTTTTGTGCGTGTATGAAGACACTTCAGATTGCACTCTGTCCACATCCCAGTCTGAGGGAAATGTGAGATTTACACATTGGGAAAATAATTCCTTTTTTCATGTGGATTGTTTTTAAGGAGAATTTCAAGTTCTTGAACAGAACTGTTCAGTTTACCTATTTTTCTGGTGTGAGCATCTTGAAGGAATTGTACGTTTCATCAAAATTATGAAATTTAATAGCAAAAGATGTTTATAGCATTTTATTACTATCCTTTTAATTTTTGTGGGTAACTATAATGTTATCCTTCTTTCATTCCTTTATTGACAATTTTGTCTTCTCTTTTCTTGTGGTTGCCCTAGGGTTTATTAACGTTTGACTAGTAGAGATACAATTAAATCTTTCCCATTCTTTGTGATATTTTTGTGATAAATTTTACTTTTATATATGACTCAAGCTTCACAATGAATCACTGTAGCTTATCTTTAGGCAATTATTTTATAGCATTAGATTTTTTTTTAAATCCAATATTTGACATATTTACCTTCAGTTTTACATTTTGACATTATTATTTCTCTGAGTAGACCCAAGCTTCCTGCTATTACCATACTCCTTCTCCCTGGAAAATTTTTGTTGTACAGGTATGCTGGCTATAAATTATTTCTGTTTGTGCATGTTAATTTTCTTGAAAAGGTCTTATTTTATCATTATTTTATTGCTCATAAGATATTTATGTGAATATTGAATCCTGCAATAACTGCTATCAACCTTCAGTATTAGAAAGATATCTCACCATTTTGTTCTTGCTTGTATTATTTTATGATATCTGTTAAAATTTCATTGGTTTTTATTCTGCATATGATATGTACCATGCTTTGGCTTCCTTTATAATTTCCTACTTACCTTTGTTTTCTGCTATAAGACCAATAAACCTAAATGTGTTTTGTTCCTTGATTGATCTACTGTGTGTATTTCACCTTCCTGATAATCTTTTAATATTTATGGACCTGAGGTTTGATGTCTTTCCTTATTTTCAGCAAAGTTTATTTCATTAGCTCCTTAAATCTTTATTCATAAGCACTCCATTTCTATTCTTATTGTAGTAACCTAACTGTAAGTTTATTGTAGGGCTTGATATTGTACCACAGCTTTTAGATTCTTTTGCCTAATGCTTCATTTTTTTCTTTAATGTTTTCTTCTGTTTATTTCCTGTTGGCTTATCATCACATTAACTGATTCTTTCCTCAACTTTATTGAACCTATTGACAATCCTCTTAATGGACTTTTTTGTTTCTTATTTTGTATGTATGTCTTTACAAAGCTCTATTTTTAGCATTTTATTAGACATTAACTTAGAGATTACATCCCTATGGTGCAATTTCTCATGAATCCCCACATGTTTTTATCCTCTCAACTAGATCCTCTAACCTAGTAATTGTCCATGATCTTTAGTCCAAGACCACCCAGAACACCTATAATGAAACAATTTAGTTTCAGAAGAACAAGGCCATGGGAAAATGTGCAGTTTCTAAGTAAGAGTGTTTTATAAAGAGCATATTACAAGATCCAGTCATCAGTTGGGTAACTAGGGAGAGAGTATAAGGAAGCAAAATTTGTTATTCATTTGGTTGATGTCAGAATGCAAGAGAAATTCCATGATTATCAGTAAATTTTACCTATCACTAGGCAGACTAAATAAGTATAAAACATTAGTTGCTAAAGTTTTGAAAATTACTCATTTAGTAGGAAAAGAGGAGGACAATATTTGATATTTTGTGTGTTTCACAGTGAACTTGTCTGAAGAGATCCCAGCTTATCCCTAGTCTTTCTCATGAGCATTTGTATAGACCCTCAAAGAAGATATTGAGAATGAATGCAAAGCCCTTGAATCTAGGGTTCACTGTTTTTCCCTATTAGCAATACTGCTCACACTTGGTTTTAACAATTCTGTAAAATGTATCTGTATTCTCCCTTGTGTGCTTCTACAGTGGCCACATTTTTCTCCCACCCTCTGTGATAGATGAAACAGTTCGTTTGTTCCACCTTCTCTTTGAGGGACTTGTCTCTTCTTGGAATTTGATTTCTCAGATGTTGCAACCTCATCTTTCTGGTGGAGTGAAGAAGATTTATGGTTGTGTTGATAAGTGGTTTCTGAAAATTATGAGCATTGAAAAATAGTCCGTTTAGATTTCTACATTCAAAGTAATAGTGGAAGTTCTATATTTCCTACTAAATCTTATTCAATGTTGTGACTTAAAATATCTCCTCTCTGGAAAACTCCACACTTGCCAATACAATATTTTTCTAGGTCTTAGGATTTCACCTTGGAAATGTAAGGAACCTCAGAATCATTATGTGTATAACTGGTCTCATCCATTTACTTTTACAGTCTTCCTTTCTTCCTCCTCCACTGTCATCTTCTTTCTACACTACTCCTTCTCCTACTCCTTCCCTTCCTCCTCCTTCTCCTCTTCTTCCTTCTCATCCTCCTCCCCCCTCCTCCTCCTTCTTCTTCCTCCTGCTCCTCCTCCTTCTCTTCTTCTAATGCTAATATTATCTATTTTAATAATGATAATATAATAATAACAACAATAATTCTACTACTTCTTTTAATATTTTTGTTATTGCTCACTCAGGCCCCAAAACTGCAAATTATACATTTATCAACCAATTGAATGATCTGTCAAAAACAGTGGAATCTAGATTTCTAACAGTGTACTTCTTACATAGTTTTGTTTTTCTTTCTGCTATTGACAAAATGAAGACTGTCAATGATTCATATGGCATTTTCTGGAGGTCGTTAAGCAGTTTGCAAAGTATAACGAGCAGTCTGTTGTTTCATTCTTTGTACTAAAGTGCTTAAAATCAGTTATTCTATGCCCAAGACTTTTGGTTTGAATCCTGGTTTCACTCTTAAGAGCTTTGGTGGCCCAATCATATACCTTAGAGATGATGTGCCTCTTTTACTTCAAATGTGATTATGTGAAATAATACAACAACCTTTTAGACTTGTTATGAGGGTAAATGACTTAGTATATGAAATACATTTATATAATGCCTGGTAAATACAAAGCTGCATTTAATTCCTAACAGTTGTTTCTATTACTCATTCTGTAATGTCACCATTCACTTGAAAAATAATTTCTTTATAAACTATATGTTCCAGGTATTATGTTGGGCCTTCGGGATACAACTCTGTGGACAAATAGAAACAATTCTTGTATTTATGCAAATTACAGGGTCAGGCCACATATTAATGAAATATTTACAACAGCAATATTAAATGATGACTTCACCAAATGATACAAAAGAGAGATTTGACTGGGTCACAGATTCAAAGAATTCATTTGTTGAGTCAGGAATAGTGAAAAGTTATTAACTTCAATGTTATGTGTATCATAATTTCAGTTGACATTTAAGAAAGAAAATCATAGGAGACTGTTAGTTCTCACCATTTGGATTCTACATTAGGTTTTCCTAAAATGCGGGCAGGGGATAGTAGAATTCCATGCATGTTAATGTGACATCTATTTTTGCTTATAATTTGACTGTATTACAGGCCAAATATTTTTAGGCATAAGTGAGTGCATCCTGGCTCCTACTGCTCACCTTCTTCTTTTCCCACAGAAAGATGCTGTTGGTAATTTGAAAGAACAGTTAAAATGATAACAGGGGACAAACTTGATTGAAAACTTTAACTTAAGAAATTGAAATCTTTATTTAAATAGTAGAAAAGCCCTTAAAAATGATCTTTGAGTTTTGTAATTATTGTAATTTTTGGATATTTAGAAATACCTTAGAGAAATTTTTCCCTTTATTCCAGAAAAGCCATCTCAAAAGATCATAATCAGGAAAGTAAATGTTAGACTGCTGTAGCTTCAAATAGCTTTATTTCTTTATAAGAAAACATGTTGTCCATATTATATTCAGTGCTGTGTCTCTGAAAAGTTATTTGTTTGTTTTTAGAGGATTTTGAGTATATATTTAAAGCATAATCTGCTAACAAACGTATGCTTGTTTCACTAGATTTGTATGCATTTTTTTGCATAATTGATTAGAAACTGACATCCTGAAAATTATTGGATTAGATAACAAACTTACACTTAAGAATTACCTCTTTACTTACTTTTGGATGATGAGATTGATCTGGCAGAATTATAGACAAACATCACTGCAGGTAAAAGATTGAAAGTCATTGAGAGAAAAGTAAATATTCACTTTTAAAAAAATTCTTCAAATAAATAAACCTTAGAACAAAAATTAAAAAAAAACAGAAAAAATAATTGAAGCAAGTGTGATTTAATGTTATCTGAGATCATTTCTCAGGGATTTGTTCACTTAATGGACATTTAGGAATTATAATTGAGGCAAGGGCATTTTATATAGATAGAGGCTAATGTCAACAATAGGAAATGAAGGAGGATCTAATATCATAGGAATCCTCAAAGGCAGGCTAGCTTTTGAGATCTTGGCTTATCAGTGCATGGTAACAAATTTTAAGTTATTCTATATGCTATGCTTTTGTTTTTCCAGAGCCCTAATTATATACTAAATAAATATCACCATATTATATCTATATATATTTGGAAGTTTCAGAATGAATCTAATCAATTCCTGTGATTGGGCATGGGAAGGAAATAATGGAATAAATATCCCCCATACTCAGAGATTCTAACATAATTGATGGTTATTATGGATCTGAATTTAAATGAAGAGAGAAATAAAGAAACAATGTACTTAAAGGCAATCAAATTAGAAGCAATCTATCTATAAATTAAAAGCAATCCAAAATTGATATATAGGTTCAATGCAAACTCACTTAAAATTTCAACAAGTTTTTTTTGTTTTTGTTGCAGAAATATGAGAAAGTGGATATGAAATATAGATGTAAAATTAGAGAATTATGCTACTCAAATCAAATTTGAAAATTAAGGGTAAAGTTGTTGGATTCACAGTATCTATTTTATTTTTTTTAAAGATTTATTTATTTATTTATTTATCCCCGCCTTGCTGCTTGTGTTTTACTGTGTCCATTCGCTGTGTGTTTCTTCTGTGTCTGCTTATCTCCCCCTTGCTGTGAGGTCCTGCTGCATCAGCCTACCGCGCCACGTGGGCTGGCCTGCTTTCACAAGGAGGCCCCGGGAATTGAACCCAGGGCATCCCGTATGGTAAACAGGGGCTTTATCAATTGAGCCACACCCGCTTCCTGCTGTGAGGTCTTTCTGCATCAGCCTACTGCGCCGCGCCAGCCAGCTAGGCCTGCCCTCACAAGGAGGCCCCGGGAAGCAAACCCGGGGCCTCCCATATGGTAAACGGGAGCTCTATCCATTGAGCCACACCTGCTTCCCGCACATTATCTATTTTAAGGATTTATCATAAATTTAAATAATAATCAGAATATTATATTGGTGAAAAGATATGTACTGAGAGAAGTAGAATCAATTACAGAATTCAGAAATAGTGTCACACATGCATGGTAAATTGATTTTTGCTAAATATATTAAAACCTATCTGTTGGGGACACATTTATTTTTTAATGGTGCTGAAAAAATAGAAAAATCATTTGCCAAAAAAGGGTACATTAACTCATCATTTCAGCATATATAACAAGTCTCTCATAATAGTCCTTAGGCTTTAATATGGAACTGAGTACTTTAAAATTTCTAAAATAAAGAAGACATTATGTTGAGGGAAGCAAGCCAGACACAGAAGAACAAATACTGTATGGTTGCATTACTATGAACCAAATATATTGTGTAACATATTGTTTGATTTTTAAAAAATTATATTTATCTAGTACATTTAATTGAGAAAGGTATTCATTTATTCATCAGTGTTTACTTTTTAGTTTTTGTTCATATTTTCAATTATTATATGTACAAAATAAATTTTAAATAAAGAAGACAGAATCTTTGTGACAATGGATTAGTCCCATTTTTGAAAATAAACACAAAATTTGTGAACAACTTCTGAGACATTTAAATATGTGCTAATATTGATTTAGTCCTATCTAGTATAACTTTTTTTTGGCAACCAGAAAAAAAATATTTATGTATATATACATCTGTGAAACTTAGGTAACCTTTAAAAGTTTGTATTAATTTGGGGTTTAAAAAGTAGAAGATTATCATTAAAATATTATATTTATTTTAATGATAATAAAAATCATTGGATTTAAACAGAATGTTTGTGTGCATATTACCAATCACACACAAAAAATGTATTACATGTAGCTAAAGTGTAGAATACCTGGCTCAAGATTCTGGTCACATGCATTTTTTAATGATTTGGTTATAATATAAATTATGACTACCAAACATTTCTTAATTGAAAAAACATATATACTTGATAACAAAAAGTAAAATTGTGTGAATCCTTAATTTATAACCAAATTTGGAGCATTTAAAGGAAATTATTTTTATAGTTATTTCTTTGTATACTTAATAGGTCTACATGGCCTCCCTTATTATGTCTGCTTAGACATTCAAATATATTGCTATTTAAAAAGGAGTAATCTTTGGACAGAGGACTTAGCATCACATAGAGCTTTTAAATATTGAGCTGGACATGAAATCATATTTTCAGATTCTGAGTTCTATTTTATTTATCTTTCACTATTTTGGACTCAGGTACATCAGTGAAATGATAGCAAGAAACGTATACGGGCTGAT
Source organism: Cabassous unicinctus (assembly GCA_029593785.1). Classification (NCBI taxonomy): domain Eukaryota; kingdom Metazoa; phylum Chordata; class Mammalia; order Cingulata; family Chlamyphoridae; genus Cabassous; species Cabassous unicinctus. The sequence continues at coordinate 13,945 of JAQZBX010041370.1, forward strand.
ATTTTTCTTGTGAGTTCTAATTACTTATGAAAATAGCAAATGTGTTTCTTCATATTCATCAAATTTTTATTTTATTTCATTCAATTTTGCTTTCATCACATCTCTTCAGAAAAATTGTCCCACCCTCCTTTCAGTTTATGCCAAACTCTCTCCACATGGTACTTTCAAAATAAGGAAAGAAAAGTTTGTGGTTTCTCAATCAAGTCATTCACATATTTTTTAATTAAGTGAAAAATTTAAAAACATTTTATATTTTTATAGTTAGTCACAATATTCAATTAATTAGACTATGAAGATTGGAGTTCTAATTTGATTTGCATGATTTTTAAAATTTCTAATACATAGACTTCAGCCTAATATCTGCCTTCTCTGATACTACATTTGAGCATTTTTCTTTTTCTCTGCCTTTGTTGTTTCAACTAATTATATAACAATGTTTTCACCTGATATTAGCAATTTTTCTATGTAAATTTGACCTTATCTTTCCCAGAAGAATGTTGGAGTAGGGCTTCCCTTCCTTTTCCATCATTATCTGTATTCCAAATGGCTTTATCTCTTACTGAAAAGACCCATTTCAATATAGCAAAACTGGAGCTTAACATATGTTACAAATTTAACTATTTTACAGAATATTATTTGTAACAGATTAAGTGGCATCAAGAATGACTCAAAACTTCTATAGGTTGAATACATAAAGAAAGAAAAATAATTCCAGTAAATAACAAGTAAAATCTATCCTCCAAAACATGCTATATATGAGCCAAAAAATTAAACTTTGGATTCTGGTAAAGGAAACTCTTTGAGTCTTAGTTTGTTTAACTATAGGACTATCCAAAATGATTTCTATTTTATTCTTTCTAATTTTCATTTTTTTCTGCTATTTTAATATTATATATTAAGTCTTATGTTTAAGTGCATAGATTTTTTTCCATTTTTACAGTAATAATTAATTATTGTTGTCTACAGCTACTTTAATTATGATACAGTTATTAATTGTTATTTCACTGACTTCCCAATCAACAAAACATACACAAATATAATGCATTGAAAGAAAATAATTTCTTGTTATTTTCTTCTGAGTAAGTCTTTCTAATCCCAGGAAAATTTTGAGGGAATAGAGAAATATATGGATTGCCAAGAAATTAAAATTCAAAATGCAATAAACTGAGCAATTATTTAGCCATTAAAGGCCAATATTATGCCACACATTTAAGCAAGAAATTTGAATGAAATTTGAACTGTCACACAAAATTTTATTTAATCATAGTGTATCTTCCCAATAAATACCTTGATTACTTCTGTTCAGCAAAACCCAAGAAGACCTAAGGTAACTTGGAAATATTTAGAGATTAGCTCATGAAATTAAAAACAAAAAACAAATGAACACAAAAAAACATTAGGCTCTGGCTGTGAGAGTGAATCTAATTCTGACATTCTATATTTAAAATTGTTTTAAAGCTTAAATTTTACTAACATCATTGGTATTATAATATTTATTCTAATCTTCTAGAAAAATATTAATATTTTCATTCTATAGGTGAGAGTATAGTAAATCATTTCACACAATTGCTGAATGATCTAGATTTTTGATGTTCTGTTTATGTTTGTTTGTTTGTTTGGTTTTTTTTTAGGAGGTAATCGGGATTGAACCCAGGACCTTGTACATGGGAAGCAGGCGATCAGCCACTGAGCTACGTCTGCTCCCCACTGTCCTATGTTTTCAAATTTTTTTCTTTATTTTTAAAGGCACTTTCAATTACATAAATGTTATATCAAAAATTCAGGTGATTCCCATATACCTCACATCCTCCCCCTCCCAAACTTTCTCACATTAACTGCATCTTTCATTAATGTGGTATAATTGTTACAATTTATAGACATATATTGAAGCATTGCTACTAAGTATGCTAAGTTTACACTATGTTTTTCATGCTGCACTGCACAATTTTATAGGTTTTGACATGCTAGATAACTCACTCTCAATTTTTTATGATGATCCTAAAATATTTTCCTAGTGTAGTGCTACTTTAACTCTTGGAGATATGTTCTTTCATAATAAGATAGTCTACTTTGAAATAAGAGTTAAGGAAATAGCATCTATACATAAATGTTTTTGAAAATTTATCAATAAAGGCAAGAATACAACAACTGTCCAGTGGCTTATAGTTTGACATAATGAGGAAAATATTCCATTAAACTTTTAAGTTTATTTTGCTAGCTATGTGATATAGAAGCCATTTCATATCACTCTCTGTTTCATAGTCTCTTAATGGAAGTCTCTTGAGTTAACAGTCTCTTTCTCTTTTCCTCATTGCTTAAAAAATGTTCACATCCCTCAAAATTTAAGTTTTATTTTCTTTAATTATGGGGGGAAAGAGTGTTTGCAGAATTAAACCATGGTATAATAGGAAGTAATATATGATTATGAAAAATACATGCATAGGAAGAGTTATCTGGACTTGAATCTTAGCTCTGACATGTATGTATTTGCTGTGAGAGTTGTTATAAAGGTGAAATAAAGCAATGTGGAAAATTCCATTCCTGCAGCAAGTGTTTTAAAGATTTTATTATTTTTCTCATCTTTTGCAAAATTTTTTGTTTCCATATTGAATCCTAGATATCTACAGTTTTCTGATTTCTATTAAAATGGTATTTATGGAAGCTTCTTTAAATTAATTTCAAAGGTTTATCCATTATTATTAAATTGTTTAAGAATTACACTTTCTCTTAATAATTTCTGAGTTTCTTCTATATGTACATATTTGATTTCTTCATAACTAGTTAATTTTTCTTTTGGCATCCAGAATAAACATATATATGAAATTTAGACTAAATGTTTGAAATTATATTATTTTGGTATATGAAAAGGTAGAAGATTATTAATAAAACCATCTTTATAGCTATTTTAACCATAATAAGGACCACTGGATTTAAACCAGATTGAATGCTTATTTGAATATTATCAATTACATAAAATACACATATATTACATGTAGCAAAAGGATGAAATGCATGGTTCAAGGCTCAGATCACATACATTCTTAACAAATTAGTTAAAATATTAATTTAGAGGGCCAATATTTGTTAATTAAAAAAATAAATTTGATGATAAAAGTTCAATTATTTGAGTCTCCTTCAATTATAAACAAAAATGAAATATTTAGAGAGTTATTTTATGGTTATTTCTTTATATATTTAATAGATCTACCTGGCCTCTATCATTGTGTCTTCATGATCATTCAAATGTATTGCTATTTTAGAGAGCAGTAAATATTGCACAGAAAGCCTAACATCCTTTGCAGCTTTTAAACTTGTAGCTGGACCATGAATACATGCTTTCTGATTCCAAATTGTATTTTATCTTTCACCATTGCAGATCCAGGTACAGCACTGAACTGATGCCAATAATTGTACCAAGATTGATATTTTTTCTTTGTGGGTCTTAATCACTTATAAGAATAATTGATTGATTTCTTCATATTCAACAAATTTTCTATTTTATCCCTTTCAAGTCTGCATTTACCAAACCTGCATAAACACTTATTTCTCAATCTCCCTTTAGTTAATATTTATGACCATCACTCTTCCCATGGCACTTTTAAAATTAGAGAAAACAGTCTTTTCCCATTCAAGACATTAACACATTTTTTTAATTAAATGAAAACTTTATAAGCATTTCATACTGTTATAGTCACTCAAAATATTTGGTTAATTAGAATAAATGATTTGGTGTTCTAATTTGTTTTCTCTTACTTATTTTTATTTGCAAATATAAACTTCAGTCTAAAATCTGCCTTCTCTGATAACTCATTTGACGGTTTCTCTGTTAGTCTGCCTTTATTCTTTTTACTAATTCTATGAAAACATTTTTGCCTGATAGAGGCAATTTCCCTAAGTAATCTTTCCATTATTTTTCCAGAGAATTGTTAGAATTGGGCATTCTTTTCCTCATTATTTCTACTCTAAAAGGCTTTTTCTCTTGCTAATATTATCCATGTCAATATAGTAAAAATGAAAGTTGAATAACTTTGCAAATTTAAATATTTTACAAATATTATTTTCAAAAGATTATGTGACCTCACGAGTGACTCAAAATTCTGAAGGGAGAACAAATAAAAACTTTTTTAAAAAATCTATTTTAAATAACTAGTAAATTCTAGCCTCCAACCAGTGTTAATTAAGAGATAATAAATGAAACCTTGGATTCTGGTACAGGTAACCCTTTGATTCTCAAATTTTTTTCCCTTTATTTAATTTTTTAAATATTTTTTATTTTTATTTTTTATTTTTTTTAAGATTTTAAAAGATGCTTAGATTACGTAAATATTACACAAAAATTACAGGCATTCCCATGTTGCCCAGCTCCCACATCTCCCACAACCTCCCACATAAACATTTTTCATTAATGTGGCACATCGCCTGCAATGGATATACACCTTCTGGGGCTTTGCCAGTAAACATGGACCATAGTTCACATTGTAGACCACACTCTCTCCCACACAGTTCTGCATGTTATATGCTGATGTAAAATGGCCTATATCTGTTGTTGTAATGTCACTCAGGATAATTCCCAAGTCCTGAAAAAGCCCCTGTGTTCAATTTTTTAAGCTATAGGACTATTCAGGAAAGATATTTATTTTATTTTAACTTTTACATTTTTCTGCCATTTTACTCTCAAATATTAAGGCTTACTCCTGGAGGCAAAGGTTTTTGTTTTTTTTATCACTTTCACAGTAATATTTAATTACTATTCCTATGGCTACTTTAATTATTATTTAGATTGTATTTCTTTATGTGTTATTGCATTAAATCCACAGTCAACAATACATAAACAAGCACAATGCAGTGAAAAAAATAATTTCTTGATTATTTTCTTTATAATAATTCTTAGTGTTCCTGCCAGAATGTGAGGGATCTGAAAAATGTATGGATTTTCAAGAAATGAGACTCCCCAAAGCAATAGAATGAACAACTATCTAACAATTAAAAGAAGAAATAATGTTTAATATTTAAGCAAGAAATGTGATTGAAACATGAACTTTCACACCAATTTTAATTCAATCATAGTGTATCTTTCCAACAAACATCTTGATTAATTTTGTTCAGCATAACCCAAGAATACCTAAGGCAACTGGGCCAAACTAATTCAGATATTTTTTTCTTTAAAGTTGTTTTAAAATTAAATCTTACTAACACACTTTGACCCTCCACAATTATTCCTATCTTCTTATGTAAGTATTAATATATTCATTCTACTGGTGAGTAAATTATAGCAAATAATTTTACGTAATTGCTAAAAGCTCTAGATTTCTCATGTTCTATTTCAATGCTCTGTCCACTGATATGCTACCTCATGTGTTTAAGTATGAGAATGAAATTTCTTTTAGCTGTTCACTTTGTGTTTTAGTCTGATTCATTATAAAAAGAGCTAATAGAATACAGTGGTGAATTAGCTAGTTGACCAGATGGCTTTTGTAATGACCTGAGTTGAATCAATTAAACATAAATATTTCAACTGACGCGTTTCTTTACCCAGGCACAGATGTCCTCTCTATTCTATCCCACTGTCATCCCAATGCTAAATCACCTGATCTATTGTTTGAGGAACTAAGGTGTGAAAACCACTCCCTTGGGAGTCATACATAGAAAATTTCCAGGAGTAATCTGTGGATGTAACTAAACAAACCTGCATATACTTAGCATTCAATTACACTAGCAATTGGAAAAATATTACAGTAACATCAAATGGCATAACACAAACTATTTGATCACTTACAGTCTTCAAATTTGAAAGATCATTTACCTTTTTTGTTTGTTTGTTTGGATTGAACATTGACTCACTCTATTAGAAGATCATTTACGCACATCAAGTATTCATAACATAGACATATGGAAATAAGTACTGTAGAATATGAGAAGTGCCTGAAATTTATATCCATTCCAAGGCTGTGTGAGAAGGCATCATCCAATAAACTTTGAAAATATTTAACTGATGCTTGATATGCCTATATATACTGTTGTCTTTACCTTTAGCAAATTAAGGGTAGAACATTGAGAGATTTTTTAGGACAGAAAGTCCTGCTATCTGCATGGACCTCTGCCACTTAATTTTTCCTCCGTAGCAGTTATTAGCATCCATATATATAGACTTAGTTGTTATTATTGCCCACAGCTTGCAATGGAATGTCATTCTTGTTAGATGGGCCTCCTCCAATTTTCTCAAACTGCACAGCCATGACTTGCAACCGGCCTTTGCACTTGTCCTCCCGTTTGGAACTCTTTCCTCTCATGAAAATATATGATTAACTCTTTCCCCTTCAAGTCTTTGATCAAATGACAACTTTTTACTGAAGCCTGCCCGGACCACACTGCATCCAGTTACATTGTCATGTCCTTACCCCCAAATCTCTCAGGCTCTAGTTTTTATTATATTTTCTTTTCTTTAATGTTGGTTCTCATGTTCTAATATGGCATAACTCATTTCTGTATATTTCTCTGTATCTCCTGGCTGGAGTGTAGGGCCTAAGAGGTCAAAGATCTTCTATTGTTTGTTATACTGTGTACATATTATCTGTTACATTGAAGATATACAATGAATTATTTACTAAATAAATGATTAAATGAAGTGGCATCATGAATAAAAATCATGTACTATATAATTAAACCAGCAGCAAAACCCCTCACACAAATGTATTAACTTTGAATAATATATATGAAAATTTTAAATTTGCATAATAACATTTGAATTTTTTTGTTGCACCTAAAGAATAGGTATCAAAAGAAGATGATCTAAATATTGGTATTGGTATTCTCTGTAGGGCCTCCACTGAAGACTGAGGTGTATATGTGCAGATGAAGAATCAACAGGCCAAGAGAGGTTTCTAAAGGGCTGAGAACAGTGCATTCATAGCAAATTTCATTTATAAAATTCTATTATGATTAATCCATAAATTTGTTTATATTTTAAAAATTTAAACTAAATTAGCTACATTATCTGACAAAAATACATTTCTAAATTAATATTCAAAATATTTAAAAATGCAAAGCCTTTCAATCTGAAAAATCAAAATTTGATAAAATGATAAATGTGACTTTAAGTTATTCTTGGTCAAATAGGACTTAAATTATTTAACTCTAGGATATTTATATAATGTTTGTCTATATGATTAATGCATAGCACGGCATTTAAGACAGAGTGGCTACCAGATGAATAATGGAAATATTAAATTCTTGTATTATTAAACAGATAAAAAAAAAAAGTAATGTGTTGGGAGAGGGTGTGGCTCAAGGAGTTGAGCACGTGACTCACACATGGGAGGTCCCAGGTTTATTTCCCAGTGCCTTCTAAAGAAAATAGACAATGAGTAAAAACAATGAGCAGACCACATGCAAAAACAATGGGCAAAACAATGAGCAAATAGTAGAGGCAGCAAACTCAGGGGAGCCAATGTGGCTTAGTGATTGAGTACTGGCCTTCGTATGAGTACTGGGTTTAATCACTGGTCCTGGTACCTGAAAATAATAATAATAATAATAATAATGTGCTATTTCTGAGTACTCGATAAAACCAATTAATTTAACCTAGAAATGGTAGAAATAAAATGATAAAACTAGAATAGCAATAAACTAAAAGGAAATAAAATTTAATAATATTTATCAAAAAGAAAAGAAAGATAAATAAGCCACAAAAAAAGTTTAAAAAACACATGAAGGATAAAAGAGACTGATAACAAATATAGGGGAAAATACAGTGATATATGTTTCAAATTATATCATCATTTAAATCAGAAAAGATTTGAAATCTTTGGACAGATTTTGGTTTCTGCCATGAAAGTGTACATGGTACATCAATTCACCTGTCACCTTAAACAACTCTAACACTGAACAAAACGCAGATGTAAACTTTTTTAAGGTTTTGGACACAGACATACCAAATCAGTTATCCATGACATAACAGAAATATATGCAATTGGACTCATATTTAACCTGTCTTTCGGTACTGGTTGTTGACTTGAAAATTACAGAGTACAAGTAGAGTATAAAGGTCTTGTATAGCTGAAGACCAGAGATTGGAGTTTCCACCATTACGGAAGTTAGAAGAGAGACAATAAGTATCAAAAGAAGATGACCCAAATATTGGTACTGGGATTCTCTGTAGGACCTCCACTGAAGACGGAGCTGTATATGTGCAGATGAAGAATAAACGGGCCACGAGAGGTTACTAAAGGGCTGAGAACAGTGCATTCATATCAAAGTTCATGAAGGGCTGGGAGAATTTGGATTTACAGCCCAGCCAGTAAGATGAATATCTTTGATTAACTGAGGCATCAAGTTAAGACAAAAAAAACAAAACAAAACAAAAAACAACAAAGCACATTTGAAATAAGGACAATACACTGCAATGAATACCATGTCCTAAGACTGAGG
>JAQZBX010041371.1:0-22361 GCA_029593785.1 Cabassous unicinctus
TATTATATTATATTATATTATATTATATTATATTATATTATATTATACATACATTCTATTTCAAGGGGAAATAGAAGCATCTTTAAACGCTGTCCTAGGGCTCAAGAAAGTTTCAGGTAATGAGGTGAATGACTCCTGCTACAAAGTGTGATGCCCATATACTGGGTAATCAAAAATTATCTAATTTAAGAAACTTAGCAATGAAAGAAATGCTCAAAGTTTAAGTAAAAAGTAAAGGACATAAACAAATAATTGAGAAAAGAAGAGATACAAATGTTTTACAGACAACCGGGAGTCAAATTTGCAAGTATCCAAGAAAAAGAAATGCTAATGAAATAGAAGTACCATTTCTTTCCCTGTCAAACTAAACAAGTTACCCAAAGCTGGTAAAGTGTGAAGTTGTACTGGAATCTGTATACAGTACTAGTGTGTTAAGAAGTCATGTTATTACTACTGTAGATCTTCAAAATGTAATTTTAAATTGTATTTTTAGTAATAGTAAGAAAAAATAGTTTCCCTAAATTGATATACTCATGGAAAGTAAATTGCCACTCTGTGTCCAATAATATTTTTAACATGAAAACATAAATTATTCTATGTATGGAAAACTGTAACACAGAAAGAAAATGAAATTAAGTAAAAAGTCTTATATCCTAAGATGTATTTTTATAGAACTGTATGATAATGTATAAAAAGAAAAAAATAACAAAGTAAATAAATTATAATATATTAACACTCTGAAATATTGTGCAGCCATAAAATCTTATGTCGAAAGGGAGCTAATAATCACATAGGAAAAGGCTTGTGTTTATGTAACTGCAGTGATGAAATTGTACATATACCAGAATCTCAACAGTTATTAAAAACAACTTCAAAGAAATACAACATTTTAGTGGTAATGTTCTCTGGAATAATGGCTGATTTTTAAAATATTTTTAAAAATAACTATATTTTCTGTAAAACTCACAATTTAAATTATATTCAGATAAACTATTTACATAAAGAGTGAACAAAAATACTTATTTCAGATTAACTCAGTCATGTTCCTAATTTTTAGGACTCATGGCCTACTATGATATTTCAAAATAAATACCCATAATGACCTTGCTCTGTAGCATCTATAATTTGTGACGTATAAGACCAGGATAAAATGATCACAAATGCTGTGTTTGTAATAAAATTGAATAACAAAGACAATAGATGTGAAGCTGCATGAAGGGTACATACATTTTATATTTATGGAAAATATTGTCGGAATTAGGGTATAAAAAGGAGATCACTTTGACAGGGCTTTGGGTAATTGTACTATGCATAACAACTAGTCTAAGAAGAATTTTGAAAATTAATTTGTCAATTTAATCAAAAGACATATGTGACTCATTCCTCTGACCCCCAATCTCCCAATCACCTTCCCCAGTCACCCTCCACATTTTGACCAGTTGAAATAGTCAAAATATTCAACTATGATGTAGCAGCATTGTAGTCTTTGATCCAGCAAGAAGCCCAGAACCCAACAGATTGATTCCATTTGTCCCAAAATCCCTTCTGTGCAGGTCTTTCTAAAATACTACCACGTCCTTGCATTTCTCAGCTCCCACAGAGAGCCCCTCAGGGCTATAACAGAGCGAACATCTGCTTAATAATTAATGGCCTTTTCAAATATCTGTCAGCACGAAGTCTGTTACCTATTATAGACAGAAAGTGGATAGCAGCTAATTGTCATCTATGAAGAGTATGTTTCATGACATGGTCTTAAATCCAACACTTTAGCATCTTTGAAATACACTAACATTTAGGAGTACTGGGGCACATTGTCCCTGTGCACAGAGTTTAAGATTTATCTGGAGAATCATAAAATACTCTAGACATTTTAAATAATATTATAATTATGCTTACGATTATCAGTGTATCACCTATGGTGCAGTACCTAGAAAATAATCTTTCCCCTTAATTTGCAATATCCAAGGAATAATTACTTTACTGGGACCATTTGGCTCATTATGGAAGAAATAATGATTGTCCATAGACAGGCCACTGTGGGAAACTGGCTCTGTAGATTTAGAACTGAATGATACCTAACTGAGAAAAAGAAAACAGAATCTCTGAGCCATTAAAGAAAATCTGAGCCTTCCAATAAAACCCTGGGAGTAGACAGTCACTTGACAACAGGATTGGCACCTAAGAAATGGGTAGCCCAAAGAAGGTTGTGAGATATCTAAGTATATATGAGATGCCATGCACAACACAAGCATCATTAGATGTGTTTAAGTGAAGTAGGTTTAAACTTGCTTAAGAAAAAGGAACAAAATCTTTGGATTCCCATTTAGCACTTTTACAATTAAACCTTTCTCACTTGGTCAATGAAACAATTTCAGGAAAAAGTATTCAGTAATGTGATTTAGTGTTGAGAGCGTGGGACTTTGCTTGGGCATTGCAGCTAGTTTGTTGGGCTGACAATAGTCCCATTGTAGAATGCCAGCAATGGCCACTTGAGTAAGAAATGTAAAAGTCTAGAGAATATAATTAGTGACCTTAAGAGATACATTTAAGGAAAAATTACAGCTTTTAATCAATTTAAGAGGCCAAAGCAAAAGAAGGCATAGGCAGAATAAAATGTGTGTGGCACAGAAGTAAACACAAGTCATGGTAATGTACAGTACTGTTAACTTAATGGGTTTGCGGTCTTGGCAGTTCAGTTTATCATTTAATGCTATATTATCAAGGCCTGACGTTTTAATTTCTTTTCTTTCTAATTGATATTCCCACAAGACAAGGTAAAGACAAAGTTTCATATCTTAATCTAGGGTTTGCTATGTTGTTTATTGGCTAACCCAATGCAAACATGCAAGAATCTTATTAAAATGTCACTTTTTCTGAGCAGTCTCTGGTGGAGATTTGGTATGTAGATGTAAACTGATTGTCACAACACTAACTGCTCTAGCTCAGAAAAATTTTCATTTCAGGCCCGTGTGTTTTTAGAAGTCTACGGCTGTCAAACCTTGTATCTTTCTCTCTCTCTGATCCCTGGAGCAGATGCATTCTGTTTTCTCTTATAATAAAATGTGTCTGTCCTCTAACTGATTACTGTATCAGTGAGAACATAACAAGATAGTCAAACTGTCCAAAAGATTGTGTGTCAAAGAGCAGTTTAAGCTTCTTGGTGGAATTGAGCAATTTCTGAGAGTCTCACAGTGCAAAAGTTACTGGTTTGATCTGAAAAGGACAATATTAGATTGTGTATTAACTTTTTGATCATCCATGCTTCTCGAATGAAGGCATTTAAGAAATAATTGTTTACACAAGTGTTAAGAATGTTTACCCAAATGCCAGGGATTGAAGAACAAACTTCAAGAAGTTGGCAGAATGCATAAGCAAAGTGGGTGGGTAAATGCCACAAGAGACAGTTCAAAGAGTCATTTGTTACAAAACCATTTAGAATATTTTGGACATCTATTCCATGACCCATTGTAGACTCACATGCTTCAATAAGGAGTAAATGTGTTCCAGAAAATTTCAGTATGAAGTGCAACTTATATATAAAATAAAATATGGATTTCATTAAGATATGTCTGAGATATTAAAAATAAATATCAACAGTTAATCCCTAAGCAAAGAAAGGTGGAAATGGTTGAAATTACAGAAATTATCCAAGATAATCTGAACACAAGTCTCAGGTTTGTTTATATAATGTAAGTAAGTGAAAGTGAAATATTTTTTCTTTAGAATTAAAAGAAGAATCTGAATTATATTAAGTACTATTGGATATGAGTTGAAATTTATGATGGATTTTCACTATCTCTTGGGTTCACCTATCATTATTTTTAACTATAAACAGTAGTTATTTAAAGTTTGATGTTAATTTATTTCAATGCTTTGTGAAAGAGGAATAAGGTAGGGTTTGGGCTCCCTGGTAGTCACATGCATTATGAAGTTGAAATAATTTAAATAGTATGAGATGTGTGTCAGGATAGACATACAGATTAACTAAGCAAAAGAGAAATTGGAAGAAAAAGCAATTACATGATAAAGGAAAACACAAATTAGTAGAGAAAGTAAAATTATTTTAAAAATAGTGTTGAGAGAAATGGATAAGTATTTCTAGATATGAACTAAAGGCTCCCTATTTCATGTATTGCCATATATTCTAGAAGAATTAAAAATACACACACATATATGTATTAATGTAAACACACATGCATGAGAAATATATTTTGTATATGAATTCATAAATAATTGAAAAGTAAGTTAATGAGCAGTTATCCGAACTTGTATTAGGAAAAGCAAGTGTAATATCAAAAATAAGAACCCTAAAAGAAAATTTTGATAGCTTTGACTAAATATTTTATGAAAGCATAAGTGGGGAAAGCATGATAAGAGCAAAAAAGCGATAATATACTTACCAATACTTATAATCTAAAGAATTTATAGGTATCAATGAGAAATAAAGACATTGCCTTCAAAAAATGGGGCAATACACCAACAGGCAATTATCAAAAGGAAAAACTAGACAAATGCCTAGGGAAAAAATATTCAAAGTCAGTCATAATCAGTCCTTAATTACGCAAATTAAAACAATGAAGTATAATTTTCCCCTAGAAAATTAGCTAACTGAAATTTGTTTATAATAAATTGAGTTCATTGATAACAATGGACAAAGGTATTCACATGAATTTTTGGTACGATGCTATGATAGTTCTGAAGGTAATTCAGAATAGCTTGATCATCCAAATTCACTTCCATTTACTTGGTAAATAATTACATACTCTATTTCAGAAATCCTATTCTATAATGCTGGTAAATAATCAGTGGTGTTCATGAAGAATTGTGTAAAAATTCTTATGATAGCATTATTTATAATGGGAAAACATACATGAAAACAAGTTTACAGCTAAACAATTTCTTACCCCATATAATGGTGGGAATTCTTTAAAATCATATTCTGGAAAACTATGATAATATATAAAAATGCCTACTCTATATTAATAGGAAATTTCATGATAACAATGTAAATATACAAGTAATTTTGTAACATTCAAAGAATGATAGTTAAATATATATATGTGTGTATATGTGTGTGTACATGCACACAAGGAGAAAATGACTAGGATGAAATAGTGAAAAATGGTGACTTGATGATTGACTTTATTTTCTTTTATGTACTTTTCAGTATTTTCCAATTTTTCTAAAATGAACATTTATCACTTCTGTTATCAGCATTGAATTGGGAATTGATCAGTATTATTTTAGTATAAGGATTTTCCCACTGTTTATGTAGGAAACATTCATGACATAGTATCCTCTTACAATCCTTTTTATTTCTCTGGGGTCAGTAGTAACGTCCTTCCTTTCATTTCTGATTTCAGTTACTTGCATCCTCTCTCTTGCTTTCTTTCACAGTGTCACTAAAGGTTTGTTGATTTTATTCATCCTTTCAAATAACTAAATTTTGTTTAAGTTGATTCACTTTCTATTTTTTTTAAAAATTCTCTCCTTCATTTATTCCTGCTCTAGTCTTTATTTCCATACTTTTGCTTACTTTGGGTTTAGTTTATTCTTCTTGTTCTAGATCCTGTCGTTGTCATTTGATTAGGTCTCTGATCTGAGATCTTTCCTCTTTTATATTGCATGCATTTACAACTATAAATTTCCATCTCAGAACTTCCTTTGCCACATCCCATGTTTCCCCAGATTCTGTTTTTATTTTCATTTGCCTCAACATATTTCCTAAAACCCTGTGCAATTTCTTCTTTGATGCCCTGTTTAAGAGTACATTGTTTAACTTTCACATATTTGTGCATTTTGTATTTCTACCTCTGTTATTGTTTTCTAGCTTCATTCCAATGTGTTGAGAGAGGATAAGAGTTTATGATTTCAATACTTCTGAATTTGTTGTTAAAACTAGTTTTGAGACCTAACATATAGTCAAAAAGGAGACTGACCCATGTGCACTAGAGGAGAATGTGATTCTGCTGCTGTTGGGTGAAGTGTTCTATTTATGTCTGTTAGGTCTAGTTGGTTTATAGTATTGTTCAAGTCTTTGATATCCTTATTGATTTTCTGTCTACATGTACCTATCCATTATTGAAAATGGTATATTGAAGACTCCTACTATTAACATAGAACTATGTATATCTCCCTTCATATAAGTATATCTACCCCAGATTTCTTTTGGGTACTATTTGCATGGTATATTTTATCCATATTTGCACTTTCAACCTACTTGTTTCTTTGAATTTAAGATGAGTCACTTGTAAATAGCATATCGTTGGTCTTGCTTTTATACATTCTTCCAATCTCTGCTTTTTGACTGGAGAGTTTAATTCATTTATATTTAAAGAAACTACTATAATGCAGGACTTTTTGCTGCCATTTTTCTATTTGGTATTTGTAACTCTTAGATCAATTTTTGCCCCTCAATTCTTCCATTAATGCATATCATATTTATTGATTTTTTTTGTAGTGTAGCATTTTGGGTTCTTTCTTATTTCCTTCTGTATATGTTTTTCAGATGTTTTCTTTTTGGGTTAACATAGGGCTTAAATTTTACATAATAAATCTATAACAATCATATTTCATACCAACTTAATTTCAATAGTATATACAAACACTATTCCTCTATATCTCTATTGCCCCACCTTTTTATGTACTTGTAGCAAATTATCTCTTTTATATTGCTTGTCCAAAACCAGAGACTTGTCATCTAAAAACCTATAAGAAGTAAAAAAAAAGGAGTTACATGCCAAATACAATATAATAATGCTTGCATTTATAATTACCCACATGGTTACCTTTATAAGAGGTCCTTATCACTTTATGCCACTTCAATCCATTGCCAAGTATTTTTCCTTTCAGTCTCTCTTTAGCATTGTTCATAGGGCAGGTCTATTGGTGACAAACTCCCTCAGATTTTGTTTATCTGGGAATATTATAATCTCTCCCTCATTTTTGAAAGATAGTCTTGCCATACATGATATTATTGGTTGGCAATTGTTTTCTGTCAACACTTTGAATATTCCATTCCACTAATTTCTTGCCTCCCATAATTTCTGATAAGAAAATCAGCCCTCTAATTTTATTGGCGATCATTGGTACATAACATATTTATTTTCTCTTGCAGCTTTCCAAAACCTCTCCTTTTTCTTAGCATATGACAGTTTGAATATATCAGATGTCTAATATATGGATAGATGTCTGACCATAGGTCTCTTTGAGTTTATCCTGATTGGGTTTCGTTGAGCTTCCTGAATGTGTATAATCATGTCTTTCATTAAATTTGGAAAGTTTTCTGCCATTGTTTCTTTGAATATTCTTCTTTTTCTTCTTCAGGGAATCCCATAATGTGTATATTGGTATGCTTGACAGCATCCCACAGGACTTTTAGGCTCTGTTCATGTTTGTTTCATTTTTTTTCTTTCTGTTCTTCAGCCTGAATCATTTCAATTGTCTTGTCTTCATGTTCAATGATTCTCTCTTATGCTAGCTCCAGTCTGCTTTTGAAAACTTCTATGAACTTTCTCTTTTCTGTTATTATGGTTTTCAACTACAATATTTCTGTTTGGTTCCTTTTTAAATTTTTGATCCCTTTATTGAGATTTGCATATTGTCCACTCATTGTTTTCTTGATATACTTTAGTTCTTTCTCCATGTTTTCTTTCATCTTCTTGCGTATATTGAAGATCTTTTTTAAAAAATCTTTGTCTGGTATATACAAAGTCTGGCCCTCTTTGCCTCTATGTTATGATTTTTAAATATTTATCTTGTTCTTTTGGATGGACCATTATTTCCTGATCTTTGCTGGTCAAGTAATCTTGTTTCACACTGTACATCTTAATATTTTAATTTGCTAAATGTGAGATTTAGTCCCTGAATTGAGTGTTCCTTAGGTTTATATCCAGCTGGTGATATGATAGTTTTCATTGAGTGCCAGTAGCAAACAAAAACTAACAAATGAATGTAACAACCACCTTTTAGTGTCTTTGCAAATTGGCTTTGTAATGGCTGGTACTTTTCTTTAGAGTTAAGCTCTTCTATCAAGATGATGAGTCAAGGTGCATATGGAGTGCATGGTCCTCTCTTTCTTTACTGAGGCTGCATCTTGCCCTGGGCTTGTGAATGTCCTTAGCCTTAAGAAATTCCTTCTTGAAAGAAAACTAAATGTCCACTCTACGCTCTATGAAATAGACTTTCCCCCTTTTCTGGGTGCTCCATTGTATGTCTTAGAGCTGGTAATTCTTTGCCCCAGACTGCTTTGACTTCTTTCTTGCACTGTTTTTTTTTCTGTCTGCAAGCTGCTTCTGCCAGTAGGGCACTCTTTAGGCGAGCAAGCCAGAGATGAGTTTACACCTGATAGATTGACATTGATATACAGGCACCCTAGAGTACACATAGGAGTTACTCTGCTTCTTCTAGGACAGGGCCAGGCACCCACAATGTGACTGCAGGCAGGCTCCACCCTGCACTGGAGAAGGGGTGGGAGAGTGTCTATGAGCCACTCCTACCATGATTAAAGCTGTGCTTTTTTGATTTGGTACTTGCCCAGTTACTGCAACCCTTTTACTGTTTTTCAGAGTTCTGAGGAAGATATCTGTGCTACTTTTTGCTAGTTGTTCAAAGATTCTATTTGGGAATGGCAACCTGGAGCATTTTACACCACTATTTTGGTCTACTGGAAGTCTATGTAATTTACTTTAATGCCTTTTTTTCTGACTAGAATATGAGTTCCATAAGATCAAAACAATTCTATCTAATTCATCTCTGAATCCCACATGTCTAGTAAAGTGCTTTGTTCAAGTACCTGCTTATTGAATAAATGAATATGTGAATGAATTTAATATATGAAAATATATCTAGTACACAGAAACCTAGTAGATATTATATGTATATAGTCATTAGAAATTTTTACAAATATTCTGCTCTCTCTTTCTCCAGGAAGGATGCACTTCTCCTCCTACCTGAAGGGAAACGTCCACATGTCTGATGAGGCCAAGGCACATGAGTAGAAGATTTAACAGTCATGTAGTAGGAGTGACTTTTGCTGTTTTCATGAACTTTTGCTTTTTGAGACATTGAAATGTGATAGGTTAATTATTTTTAAGGTATAACATACATAAATTTCATTAATCTGAAGTGTACAGGTATATGAATTTATACATATGAATACATCTATATCACTAGCAGCAAATTAAGACATAGAATATTTCCAGAACCTCAGAAGGTCCCTTCATTTCTTTTTCCAGTCAATACAACCACTCATCCACACCCTAGTAACCACTATTCTGATTTCTATCAGCATAGATTAGGTTTACCTGAGCTTTGAACTTCATATAAATAAAATCATATAGAACATATTATTTTGTGTCTTATTTCACTCAAAATGATGTCTGTAAGCTTTGCCCAGATTTTTTCACATATAAGCAGTGTATTCCTTTTATTGCCGTGTAGTGCTCCATGTTATAATACCTTAACTTAAACATTCTACTGTTGATAGATATTTGGACTATGCCAGCTTTGGGCTATTGTGTATAAAGCTACTATGAAAATTCAGTACATGTCTTTTCATGAAAAAATGCACTCCTTTCTCTTGGTATAGACTTAGTAGTGGGATGGTTAGCTACAGGCAAGCCTGTACTTAGGCTTTGGATATGCTGCCAATGTGTACAGTGGTTCTCAAATTTAGCCTGTCAGAATCACCTTGATGACTTGTTAAAACACAAATTGCTGAGTCCCATCCCCAGAGTTTCTGTTCTAGTAGGTCTGGATAGGGTTCAAGAATTTGCATTTCTAAAGTTTCCAGGTCATTTTGCTGCTGCTCTGAGGACCACACTTATAGTTTAATGGAATTTGCCATTGAGATTTTAGAGTAGTTACCTCAGCTTAACTAGCCAAATCTGAATGATACTAGAGTTGTCAGATTTACCTGATAAAAATATAGAAACATCCAGCTAAATCTGAATTTCAGAGACTAAAAGCAATATGTTTTGGATAGTATGTGCCATACAATATTTGGGTCATACTTACTCTAAAAAAATTATTTGTTGTTTATCTGAAATTCAAATATTACATCCTTTTTTCCTCAAGGCCCTGAGGTACAGTTTGGTTAAATTATTTTCTAAGGCTACATAGCTAGTAAGGACAATAGCGGATTTCTAACCTCAGTCAACCTGCCTGAAGTCCATATTCCTTCTATTCCAGGAATATTGCCTTCTTCACTATCCCACTTGCACAGTCTTGAGTGAGAGTCAACTTCACTTTCCAAAGCTGCTAGCTAACCCAGCATCAGATGGAGCACTGCATCCATTTGCTCACACATTAGCTTAGAAACACAGTTCCCTGGGATGCTGCATGGAAATTTATCTTCCCCATGCTAAAGAAGAAAAGCATTTGATGACTCATTTACCCTTTTTGGTCCCACCTGCCTTCACATCTGCTGACTTTCAGACCTGACCTTTCTATTCAAGGGTTCACCTTGTCTCCTCTAGGGATGTAATTTCATCTTCACACACTTGCCAGGGAGTCCATGAGAGTGATACATGGCTTACCTTTCTCTCTCAGAGGACGAAGCTACCTGTCACTTCTACAAATTGCTCTTTTGTGGCAAGGCAGGGCAGCAGGAGTTAGCGTTTTTCCAGTACGTGTCTCCAAGGCCAGTCCAGCTAAATGAGCTCAGTCCTGGAGAGACCTCCTGTCTCAGAGAAGGGCTTTTGTGGTCTGTTCCAGCTCCTGATAAATGTCAGCAGTTATCCCAGAGGTGTGATTTTTAAGGGTTCTAGGATAAATCCCCCACCACCCAGTCCCTACGTTGTCTCCCTTCCTAACAATGGGAGCCCCATTATCATCTATTCATTCTTGGATTTTAAGAATAGCTCACTAGTGGTAAAAATCTTTGGAAATACAGATTCATTATATGTCCATGTGTAAGGCAATATACCACTTGAAGAAGTTTCCTCAGTTCCCTTTTACTTTTGGGCTTAAGAGGTCTTGAAAAGCATAATATAACTTGAGGGTAAAGGGAAACAGTAAAAGCAAACAAGTTCAAGCATCACATCTTCTGAGAAGACTTTCCTGAACTTTCCAGACCAAGGTTGAATTGGACATCTCTCTAGCCTGTGCTTACCTCTATAATACCACACTAATTAGTATGTTGCAATTGTCTATTTAATTTTCACTCTCCTTATCAAGCTGTGTGCTTTTGAGAACAGGGATATTTTCATCTCTGTGCTTCTTATACCAGCACTAGCATTAGTATCTACCAGTTTGCCAAACTGCCTGCCTGAGTAATCGCCAAGGACAGAATTCTCTGACTTTACAATTGGACCCTAGACTGGTCTGTGGATGCTTCTGGTGGCTCATTTAAAGACAGCTTTCTCCTTAGAAGGAGATTTAGTATTTGTGGCAAGGTCTCCAACACCCCTGGCTAGTCAGCTACTCAATCTCTCTCTCTCTCTCTCTCTCTCTTTCTCTCTCTCACTCTCACATACACACACACACACACACACACACACACACACACACACACAACTGAGTCTCTGGAGGAAGGCAGTTTCTTAGCTCTCATTCCTTGCCCTGGCCTGGGGATGCAATCTGAAGTTTCCTTTGAAGACTTGCCTGTTTAGAGTCAGGTTGAACCCTGAGTATTGGATGCCATGGAGAGGGCTTTTCTCTACGCCAATCTGAAGTTTTTTGGTCCACTTAAGTAATCAAACCCCACAGAGGAAGTGCAAGATAAGCAATTCCCATGCAGCTGCTGAGAAAAAAAACAAAATATATTTGACCTTTAAATTTGAACACATGCAAAAGGATCATCTTGGGAAACAGAACTTGATTGAAAAACGAAACTTCCTCTTCTTCTGAAGAGGGAAATCAACTCTCTGTGCCCTTCTGCCATCTATAGACTTGATATTCAAAGTGTGGTGCCTGAACTGCAGTATCGGCGTCACTTGAAGCTTATTAGAAATGTAGGATATAAAGTTCCCACCATACCTGTTGAATCAGAACCTGGTAGGTTTGTATCAGGCAGTTTCTTTGGAGCCATATGATTATAACTAATTTACTCCTTTATATGCTATGATTTTTTGTTTTGTTTTGTTATACCATGGTGTTGAGATGCCTTTGGTCATTTCAGGACCCCATCCCAAAGACAAGAAGGCTGAACAGCAGGTGTCTCCTTCACCAGAAGAGCCTTATTTCCTCTTACCAAAGACACCATGCTCTCTAATATCCCTGGGCTTTACAGTAAAATGGGTATTCTTGCTTTGGTAAGAAGCTCACATTTTATCTTCTCCTATTTTATTTTATTTCTATTTCTCTCTCTCTCTTTTTTGCAAAGGCCCTTTTTGCAAACTCCCTGCAGGTCTCAACTGAACAAGTGAGAATGGGATTTCTGGTGAGCCAGCACTCCTTGGGGAGACTTGTTTTAGAAAAGAACCGTAGCATTTCCAGCTTAAGATGTGAGGAAAAGTCTGTAGTTTTGACATTGTAAGTAAAGGGAGCCACTCAAAGCAAGATAATTAGGATGGCAACAATTTATCTTTCTTTCCAAAAATGATAATTAAAAATCAAATAGTGTTCTTAGATATGACACCAAAATCACAAGTAAAAATGGAAAAAAGTACATAAATTGGACCATATAAAAATAAAAGAAAAATTGTGATGCAAACTACACCATCAAGAAAGTGAAAAGAAAACCCACAGAATGGGATGGAATAATTGCGAATCCTATATCTGATAAGAGACTCATATCCAGAATATATTAAAAACTCTTATAATTCAATAATAAAAACATAAATAACCCTAGTTTTTGAAACAATGAGCAAGGGCTTTTAATAGATACTTTCCCCAAGAAAGTATTCAAATAGCCAATGAGCAATAGTCATTAGGGAGATGCTTATCAGAATCACAATATTATACTACTTCAGACCCACTAGAATGGCTACACTCAAAAAGGTGGACAATAACAATGGTTGGCAAAGATGTGAAGAAAATGGAACCCTCATATTTTGCTGTTGGGAATGTAAAATGGCACAGCCACTTTGGAAAATAGTTTTGCAAATCCTCAAAAGGTTAAACATAGACATTCCATATGGCCATGAACATTTTTAGGTCTATATCCAAGAGAAATAAACACATATGTTCCCTAAAATCTGTATATGAATGTTCATAGCAGCATTATTCATAATAGCCAAAAAGTAGAAATAACTCAAATGTCTATCAGCTAATGAATGGTTAAACAAAGTGTGGTATATTCATACAATGGGATATAATTCAGCAATTGAAAGAATAAGATAAGGATACATGCTATAAGATGGATGAACCTTGAAAATATGCTATGTGAAAGAAGCAAGTCACAAAGTACTATATATTGCATGATTCCATTTATATGAAATGTTCAGAACATGCAAATCAATATAAACAAAAAGCAGATTATTGGTTGCCTAGGGTGGGAGAAGTGACTATTAATGTTTATGGGGTTTCTTTTTGGGGTGCTGAGAATCTTGTATATTAGACAATGGTGATAGTTGTGCAACTCTGTGAATATACTAAAAACCACTGAAATTAACACCTTAAAAAGGTGATTTTCATGGTATGTAAATTATATCTCAATAAAGCTATAATTAAATAATCAAACAGTGAACCAAACAACTTGTAACATGTGCAGTGTTCAGTTATGATGCTTTTAGCACTTTTCAGAATGGATAATATAACATCATAATAAAGGGTTTAAATCTGAATAAGTACTAGAGAGAATGGCTCAGAAAAAAAATCAATAGAAGTTTAATAAGGAAAATATCACTGTGTCCTATATATCTTCCCGTTTGTTCATTTATCCATATACTCATGTATACACTCAAGGCATTCACTGAGTGTTTAAAAAATCAGGCATTGCCGTAGGTAGTCAGGATACAGCTGCGATAGACAGACATCATCTCTAACACAATGAATGGTGACTACAGGGCAGATATAAAGTCAAACTAATAACAAATAATTCAACAAATTCACTTAAATAGAATGAAACAGAACTATGATACTAGAGCAGACATAGTCACACTCATTTTGCTCACATAACCCCGAAAATAATTTTGATAAAACTATGTTCTCCCCAAACGTTTTTAAGTTGACACTTAAGTACTTTTATTATGACCTTAAATTAATATATTTTATTTATCAGAGCTAAAATTGAGTATAAGATGAAATAATATATATGAATATAACTGGATAAATCTGTCATAATATGTTTCCTAAAATGGTTTTCAATTATCATATTGAATCAATCCCATAATATCCAAAATAAATTATGTAAAAGTTTTACCCATGTGTTTTATACAATGTTCTTTGAATAAAGATGGAAATCTTTCAAAACATTCCAACTACATTTCAAAGAACCAGCTTTACTAACCTATGTTACTCTCCAGCTGTATTCATTCAGGATATCCTCAAATAGGCCAAAATACTTCCCTAACAGTGAGCTTCACCTATTTATGTTGCCTAGATTAAATAATAAAATATACTTTACTTTAGTCAATATTTTGATTTTTCCTTTGTATGATGCCCTGGTGGATTTTACAATCCATGGAGGACTTTATACCACCACAGTAAAATTTGGTATGAATGAGGACTTTTAATTATTTATGGTTTTTTGTGTTGTTGTTTTTTTTGTAAATTGGGAAAAAGAATACTGTGAATGTGGTTCATTCTCAAGCAGATCAGTTCTAGCAAGGAGCATATCTGAAAGGTAAGGATCTGGAAATGAATTCCCTTAAAACTCTTGGTGCATCCACGCTGATGAAAAGTCTTCCCACAACCCCTTGTGTACCTGTAGCACCATGAGTTCTTGTATCACCATGGGCTACTGCACCATACTCTGAAGACTAGTATTCTCTGGTAGACTGGGGGAGCTTCTGCAGTGTGTGGAATTACCAACAATAAAGTATCGACGTGAGGAAACAACAATTAGCAGGAAGTGAGGAAAGAGCTGTAAGTATGTTAGGGTTTGCATTCTTGCATGGTGATAGCACAGAGATGTCAGAAAGCATGGCCAAAGAGGGGACCCTCAAGTATATCAGACTCTTAGCCCCTCTAAGGTGAGTGGGAGAATCAGCCTTAGAGATTGTTAGAATATCTGCTCTAATTTCAGACCACTATTTATTTTGTTTGGTCAGCATCCCTGATTAGGGGTTGAGATCTGGAAAGCAACCATATTCTTTTCCACACCAACCAGGATGTGCTCAGGAGGATGTGGTAGACAGTTTCTAAGTCATGTGCTATCAATCCTTTTCATCCTTCTACATGCAATACACTCCAGCACCCAGAGATGTAATCTATTCCTCCAGCCTTTTAATCTGGGCTGGCATAATTCCATTTCTACCAATAGAGCTTTGTGAAATTAATACTGTGTGACTTCTGTGACTAGATTAGAAGAAACATTGCAGCTCCCCACTATGTCTCTTTGACCATGTAATCTGGGAAAACCTAATGGCCAGGAAAGAAATCCTACCAAGATCCCCAGGCTATGAGGAAGCCCAAGCTAGCTGTATGAAAAGCAATGTGGAGAGAAATGTATAACCAGCACCCAGTTCTTCTAGCCATTCCAGCTCAGACAATGAAAATGTGATTGAAGATGTTTTCAAATGACTCCAGCCCCAGACAATATCTGACTGCAACTACACACAAGAGCAAATGAGAATTTCCAAGTTATACCAATCAATCACGAGAATCGTAATAGATTATAATAGTTACTTAAGGTCAGTAGATTTGGGGGTGGTTTATTATGAAACAATAGTTATCTAGAGCTAGGATTTGTGCCAGTTCTGCCTATATTTGACTAGAGATTTCTAATTAAATGTAGGCTTGACTATATTATCTCCTTAATAAGTAAATCTGCTAGGTCGTATTTAAAGTTGCAGGAAGATTTTGAAAAGAGTTGAAGTGCGAATTACCAGCATGGATTCAGTAATAAGAAATACTGAAAAATAATTAGAATCACAGAATGGAAAGGTGATCAAGATCGTAAATATTTTCTATTCTAGCCCCTTCAAAGTAAAAAAAAAAACACAAAAAACAAAAAAACAAACAAATACAAAAAAACTAGGTGTTAAGACAGTTCTATAGAATTCTGTTCATTCTTTCAGATATCTTCAGCCACATTAAGTTCAGTGGAGCAGACACTAAAATGTTTCTTCCAGAAAGCGTATCATAACTTTTGAATAACCGTGGACCTTATGAGATTACAGAATGACTTGTGATGTTAAAGTCCCTTAAAACTACAGGAAACTGTGATTTTCTTAGCCATCAATTTGCTTGTTTAACAGAATAATTTGGCAACTGTTTTTCATGCCTCATAGATATCTCACACTTAAGTTGTTCAAAACAGAATTTTATTGTTCCACCTTACAATCTCAGTCCTTCTTCCTCTCAATAAATAATGTCACTTTTCATTCAGTTACTCTAATGAACCTGGTGGTCATCCTTGACTCCTTCCTTTCCTCCTCCTGCCCCCATTTAAACCACCAGCAAGTCTTCTCAGCTCACTTCAAAAACATATTTCAATTCCATCTACTTTCTTCATCTCCATTAACCAAGTGTTAAAATTCAATATTTATATTTGTTAATATTATTCTGAAACAAAGCATGAGGTTTCCTGGAGCAGACACAGATTATTTATTACTCTCTCATCATAATCACTGCACGGGGTCCCTTTTGACCCAATTCTTGATACTGGAGTAATGGGAGCTGGGTATCAGCTTGTAATATGGGGTCTGCATTGTAGCTGAGCACACCTGAAAATATGAATCTGGGCGGTAAAATAGGAGAAGGACAACTCTCTTCCTTCCTCTCTTCAGAAACAAAAACCTTTTGCTTCCTACTATAAAGAAATTCACCTTGGAAGAGATTTTTAGTTCTTACCCTTTGGAATGAATGTTTGCCACTAGGGAAAAAGCCAAGTGTTTCCAGCTTTACAAAGCAGGGATGTCTCCATGGTACACTTGGACCTCCTCCTTGCCCCACCCCACCCCCTCTTTGCAATGGAAACACACAGTTCTGAGGAAGTAAATTTCTCTAAATGGCCTCTCACTAATCAGTCATAATTTAACTCCCAAAACTTGTTCATTTAAGTCCAGATCCCAAATTTCAGTGAAATTTCCTCAGAAAGCTCTAATCATGCAGAAACATACCCTTTTTTTCTATAGTCCACATCTAGTTAAAGCCATCACCATCCCTCGCTGAGGCTGCTTCCATAACCTCCTAAGTCCTCTCCCTGCTTCTATGCTGTGCCCCCCGCCCCATACATTGTCTATAGAGCAGCCAGATTGATCCAGATAATCATACATCTTATTGTTACTCACCTGGCGTCAGAGGCTTCACAAACTACTTACTGTGACCCACAAAGAACAGCATGACCTACCCTCGTCTTTGCTCCTTGACTCTCTAAGTTCACTACCCTCACAGGGCCAACGGCACTGCTGTCTCCTCTGCTGGGATTCCTCCCCCAGCTCTGGCAGGGCTGGTTTCTTCTCATCCTCTGGGCCTCACATGAATGTCACTGCTCCAGAGAGGCCTTTCCTGAACATCCCCTCAAATGCAGCCACACCCCATTATTCTTCATCACAACACCCAGTGCCTGCTTTTTGTTTATCTCCCCTACTACTTTTTGTTTATCTCCCCTACTACCCGAAAGGACAAAGCTCTTGTCTTTCTAATATTTTTTTCTTAGTACTAAGTTACGTGCCTGGCACAGAGTGAGTATTTGATAAATGTCTATAGAAGAACAGAATAAACAAACAAATAGATTCATTGGGGCTATGCATAGGAAAACATTGAAAAACAGAAGGAATGTCCTCTTGGAGGTTATTACTTGTCACCTTGAAACTGAAAGGATGTTCAAGATACTTTAATATGAGACAGATTCCAAAGATAAATGGAGAATATAAAAAAATCAGAACAATTTAGTTTAAAAGTGAGGATTCTATGAAGGAGGGACAAAGGGAACTCTATTGATTCCAAATTTTTATTTGATATTTTCACCAGATGCTTAAACCCATGCTATTCCCTGAAGGAATAAAGAGACCATATTAGGTATTTTCCATGATTTAGAAGAGCTTATTATCTACTAAATGAGACATATATAGGCATATATACAAAAATGCAAATTGCTTGTCAATAATTGGAGTAATAGCCATATTTGCATGTTAAAGAACAGTTAAAAGCCAAAGGCCAACTACCCTCCAGGGAGGGTAGAAAAAGTCAGAGGAAATGATTCCCTAGAAAACTTTAGAAAACTACGTTCAAAAAAAGTTGAATAAACTTATTAAAGAGAGTATCAGATTTTTTAAAGCATTAACCATCTTATTTTAATGCATAGAATTTGAGAGTCTACTTTAGAGATCATTGCTCTAGATTTCATAGGCAAAAAGCTTTTTGGGATTTCCAAATTTCCTGTCTAAGAGAATCTATAATATTTATATATATATTTTTTTCTTTGACTCCTTTCATACTACACAGAACAATTCTAGACACAAGATAAGTAATCAATGCCTAAAAATAGCTTGGTACAAAAAGCAGAATAAATAAGGACTATCATTAGTTTGAAAGTGAGAAAATATTTTTTTAAGTTTGGCTCTGTCCCTGAATGTGATCTTAAACCAATTGCCTCATCATTCAGATTTATCAGATGTAAAATGAGTAGGCTAACCTAAATTATTTCTAAGGTCTTTTCCAGATTAAAAATTCTACAAATAAATAAATCACATTCTAAAAGGCAGGAGATTGTATGAACACTTATGACTTTTAAAGAAATGATCAATTTTCAAGGAAAGATGATGTGTTTTCTTTGGAACTTAGTCATTGACAAAAGAATAAATAATGCTAAAGTGCAAAGGAGATCTTTTCTGCTAAGAATAACAACAAAATATTAATTCCAAAATAATGGTCAGGCAGTTTACTCGCAGGGATTTTGGTAACTCTGAAGAAGCGCTATTACCAAAACAGAGCTTTGCAAGGTCCAAAATAGGCAACAAATAAAAAGATATTGAAACTCCCTCTGCCAAGAAAAATGACATAATCCAGGTCCACACTAAATAGTGAAGTTTGAGTAGACACAGAAGAGAGTTTAGGAAAACCCAGTTAATTAAATCACCTCAATTTTTATGCAAACAAGTCATAGTTAATTAATACATCTGACTTTCTGTAAAGTCAGTCATAGATATTCCCTAGATTATGTCCAGCCCCTGATTATTATCCATCAAAGATCATCTAACAATTTGTGCCATGTTGAATCGTCAATGGATTACTCATTTAGCTGACCAAGAGTTTATCATATTGCGTTTGTTAGTTCTGACCATTTAGACTTTGATTCCAGACCCTGAGAATGCTACTTTCAGTTTTTAATTAGCTACTACTTTATTTTAAGAAATTTAGCTTAACATTTATTTTGAAAGAATGATATCTGTCTTAATTGCAGATTATTAATACATCATAGGTATTCATTGGGATTCCTCAATATAGGGATTTATTTCTTTAATCAGTACTGAAAATTTCCCAGCCATTATACATCCCTTATGTTTTCTAGTCTATCCTTTAGGAACTTTGATTAAATGTATGATAGATATTCTCACTCTTTCCCCAATGTCTCTTAAACTCTCCTTCAATTTTTTTTTCCTTTTAGTGGGGTGTTATAGAAATTTTTATAATTTTTCATTGTACTACAGTAACTCTTTCCTAAGTGAGCCCAATCTGCTAGTAAGCCACCTATTAAGTTTTTTTTTTTTTTGATGTACCGGGGGCAGGGCATTGAACCCAGGACCTCATATGTGGGAAGCTGCGCTCAACCACTGAGCCATATTGGCTTCCCTGAGTTGGTTTTCTTGTTTGTTTTGCTGGTTGTTTGTTTTTTTGTTTTTTAGGAGGGACCAGAACCAAACCTTCCATGTAGGAGGTGGGCACTCAACCAGTTGAGCTACATCTGCTCTTCTATTAAGATTTTAGTTATTATAATTGAATGTTTTAAAATCTCGAAGTCCTAGCTGGTTCTTTTCAAAACCTGAGTATTGATGGTATCTTGTCACTTCCTTCAGGGCCAAATGATCCATTAGGCAAATTGAAGACATAGTGCCTAGGGATCACAAGTTTGCTTATGTTTATGTTTATATTTATTTATATTTAGAAAAATGTTTTAATTTCTTTTAAAATAAGTATGAAAAGGACTTAAGTTGAATAAAATGTTTTAATATATAGTATTAGTATATTTGTCTTTTTTATAGCACAGTCATAAAATTTGAATCTTTATATATATATATATATATTTTTTTTTTTTTCTTTTAAATTGAGGAAGTGGCCTAGAAGGCCAAAGCACATATAAACCCATGCAAATAATACAGTCCTATCTTTTTTATATACTCTTTTAATTCTTGAGAATATATATATTTGTGTGTGTTTGTATGGAGTAAAAAGGCTATTTGCTGTTTACAAGTTTATTTCTGAGTTGCAAAGAAAATTTCCCCTTCCCAATGTTTTTATAATTTCCTGTATTCCCCCATTCAATCTTGGCTGCCTCAACCAGACAGACAGAAAGCATGAGTACGTTCTTTTTCTTGCATCTGTAGTGGAAACCCTAGGAGAATATATATTTTATATTCACTTTTAAATAATTCTAGGTTGTAGTATCTGCAGTCTCTGCAGTCTGAAACTTTGTTTTTATACTTTGTTGTGCGGGCTTACTAGCTCACTCATTTCATTAGGTATTCCCTGATGTTTGTGCATGTGAAAATTTATGTTCTTTAGAATTTTCTCTGTGAAAATTCATTTGGGCCTAACTTGAAAATGTTTCCATACAAAGAGAATTTATGTTGGTTTCTTCCAGGTACTCAAGAACATTGCAAACTCAAATCAACTTTCAACAAAAATCGTGTCTTCTCTTTTTTTT
Source organism: Cabassous unicinctus (assembly GCA_029593785.1). Classification (NCBI taxonomy): domain Eukaryota; kingdom Metazoa; phylum Chordata; class Mammalia; order Cingulata; family Chlamyphoridae; genus Cabassous; species Cabassous unicinctus. The sequence continues at coordinate 20,915 of JAQZBX010041371.1, forward strand.
CCCCCCCAAGACACAAAATGTTCCTTAAGCAAAAGACTGCTGGCTTATACGTAAGAATTCTAAGAGAAAACTTTTGTTTCTATGCCCACCCCCTGGCCTCATACCATACTCAGAATATAAACTGAGAAAGAATAGGTGTTTCCACAAACTTCATCCTAATGTCATGATTTTTCCTAGTATCCCAGTGATAGTGTGGGTCTTTGGAAAACCTGGGTTTTTGTGGGGTCTGCAATCTAACTTTAAATCTTTTTGATCTCAGCCTTTGTATACTCAATTTCTAAGGTAATAGTGATTGATAAATACCTCCAGGCAAAGTTGGCTCTGTATTCTTGATATTTTAGAATTTCTGAGGATTTTCCTTACTTTCCTGCCAGGTCAGGAATTATTTATACATTTTATCTAGAATTTTAGATGGTATGTACCCTTGGGGTTCTTCCAGATAGAAAATATGCCATCAGAAACGGCAGTATATACTATTAATTATCTACATGCAAATGATTAGGAAACTAAGGCTCAAAGAGGTAAATTGAATTTTCTAAACTTTATGTTGTCTAAAGAAAACCCACTTTAAATTCAAAGGTGCAACTAGGTTGAAAGTAAAAGGATGGAAAAAGATATACTATAAAAAGGTAACCATAAGTGGGCAAAGTGGTTACAGTATTATCAGAAAAAAAAATAGACTTTAACAAAAAAAAAGAATTGCTAGAGATAAAGAGGAACATTTTTATAACATAAGAATTGATCTGTCAGAAAGATATAGCAATTACAAATATGTTAATAACATGAGAGCTCCAAAATAAAATAAGTAAAAACTGACAGATTTGAAAGGAGAAATAGACAATTCAAAAGTACTTAACTGGAGATTTCATTATCCACTTTCAGTAATGGATAGAACTAGGAAGAAGATCAACAAGGAAATAGCAGACTTGAACAACAGTATAAACTAACTAGACCTATAATATATGCAGAAGAACGTCAGAATACTCATTATTTTCAAGCTCACGTGGAATATTCTCCAGAATAGATCATATGTTAGCTCCTTAAACAAGCCTCAATAAATTTAAAAGGATTGAAATTATACATATTTTCTGAATCAATGGAATTAAATTAGATATCAATAATTAGAAAATTCAGGAAATTCATAAACATGTAGAAATTAAACAACACACTTCTAAATTACAATTGAGTAAAAAAAAAATCAGAGTGGAATTAGAAAATACCTTGAGATGAATAAAAATAAAAACAGAACATAGCAAAACTTATGAGAATGGCTAAAGTGGTGCTTAGAGGGAAATTTATAGCTGTAATATATATTTTAAAGGAAAGATGTCAAATATCTAACCTGACATTAAAAACTAGAAAAATAAGAGCAAACATTCTAAAGAAAGGAGAATAAAGGAAATAATAAAGCATAGAGAAAAAAATTAATGAAATAGAGAATAGAAAA
>JAQZBX010041372.1:0-22360 GCA_029593785.1 Cabassous unicinctus
AGCCCTGCTTCTAACTTTTATCAATATTACTATTATCCTTCTTCCTTTCTCACATCTTTTGATTCCTCTGGCCCTAATCTTTTGCCTTCAAGGTAACATAGAAAGAAGCAAGGAAATAAAATAAGAAGAAAAAGTGTCAAAGAGAAAACTTAACACACATGCAGAACCACCAACTAAATAAAAGTCTAGAGCAGAGAGAGGAGCTAATCAACTGAATAAACACATCAAGATAAAATGATGACTAGAGGAAAACAAAAATTACCAACCACACTGAGAAACAGGAAGACATGGACCAGTCCAATGAACAAACTAAAAACCAGGAAGAGATGCAGAACATTGAACAAGTAATCAAAGCTTTCCAAACAAATATCATGGACCAACTTAATGAAGTGAAGGAAAAGATTAAGGATATAAAGAAGACACTGGGAGAACATACTGAAGAAATTCTAAACATACACAAAAGATAACAATATGAGGGTGATCAATGGCACAATCCAAGAAATCAAAAAGACGCTGGATTCACATAACAGCAGATTTGAACAGGCAGAAGAAAGAATTAGTGATGTGGAAGACAATACATCTGAAATCAGACAGTAAAACAGATAGACAAAGAGAGGTAAAAAATACAGCAGGGACTCAGGGATTTAACCAACAACACAAAATGCACAAACATATGCATTATGGGCATCCCAGAAGGAGAAGAGAAGAGAAAGGGAACAGAAAGAGTGTTAAAGGAAATAATGGCTGAAAACTTCCAAACCTATTGAGTGAGAAGGATGTGCAGATCCAGGAAGCACAGCACACCCCAAACAGTATAAATCCCAACAGGCCAACTCCAAGACATATACTTGTCAAAATTTCCAATGCTTAAGACAAAGAGAAAATACTCAAGGCAGAAAGAGAAAAGAGAACCATCACATACAAGGGAAGCACAATAAGATTAAATGCTGATTTCTCATCTGAAAACATGGAGGCAAGAAGAGAGTGGTATGACATAGTCAAAGCACTAGAAGAAAAAAACTTCCAGCCACGAATTCTCTATCCAGCAAAAATGGCATTCAAAATGAAGGAGAGTTCAAAATATTTACAGATAAACAGAAATTAAGAGAGTATGTCAATAAGAAACCTGCACTTCAAGAAATACTAAAGGAACTTCTACAAGTTGAAAGGAAAAAAGAAGGGAAAGAAAATTGGAGGATAGTTTAAAAACAACTAAAAAGACAAAAAAAGAATCAAAACAACATATGACATACATTAACCCAAAGAAAAAATGGCTGAAGTAAGAAATTCATTGCGAGTAATAACACTGAATTTTAATGGATTATATCACCACTCAAGAGACACAGATTGGCAGAATGGATAAGGAAATATGATCTATCTATATGCTGTCTACAAGAAACCCACCTTCGACACAGGGATTCAAGGAGGCTGAAAGTGAATGGCTGGAAAGCAATTTTACAAGCTAACAATAACCAAAAAAGGGCAGGAGTACCTATTCTAATATCAGACAAAGTAGACTTTAAATGCAAAACTATTATAAGAGACAAAGATGGACAGTATATATTAGTAAAAGGGGTAATCTCTTAAGAAAAGAGAACAATCATAATCATTTATGCACCTAATTGGTGTGCCTCAAAATACATGAGGCAAACTCTGGAAAAACTAAGTGGAGAAATAAATGCCTCTACAATTATGGAGGGGGACTTGAATACACCATTATCATCATTAGACAGAACATCTAGACAGAGAATCAGTAAAGAAACAAAGGCTCTGAACAATACATTAGAAGACCTGGACTTAATAGACATATACAGAACACTACACCCAAATACAGCAGGATTTACATTCTTCTCAAGTGCACATGGAACATACTCCAAGATAGACCACATGCTGGGCCACAGAACAACTCTCAATGAATTCAAAAAGATTAAGATTATATGAAGTAATTTCTCTGACCACAATGGAATGAAATTGGAAATCACTAAGGGCCAGAGAAACATGTTAGGCACAAAGATATGGAAGTTAACACACTCTTAGACAAATAGTGGGTCAAGAAGGAAATCTCAAAAGAAATCAGTAACTACCTTGAAACTAATGAAAATGACAACACAACATATCAAAACCTATGGGATGCAGCTAAAGCTGTCCTGAGAGGGAAGTTAATAGCCATAAATACATATATTAAAAAAGAAGAGCTAAAATTGAAGACCTAACTGCAAACTTGGAAAAATTGGAAAAACAACAAGAAACTAAACCTAAAGGAAGTAGAAAGAAGGAAATAACAAAGAATAGAGCAGAAGTAAATGAAATAGAAAATAAGAAAGCACTAGAAAAAATAAACAAAACCAAAAGCTAGTTTTTCAAGATCAATAAAATTGACAAACCCTTAGTCGGACTAACAAAGGAAAAGAGAGAACAGATGCAAATGCACAAAATAAGGAAGGAGCAAGGGGATATCACTACTGACCCCACAGAAATAAAGAGTATAATAAGAGGATACTTTGAAAAATTATATGCCAACAAGAATGATAATTTAGAGGATATGGACAAGATTATAGGAACTCACAAACAGCCTACATTGATGAAAGAAATTGATGAACTCAACAGTCCAATTACAAGTAAAGAGATAGACTCAATTGTCAAAAACCTCACAACTAAGAAGAGACCAGGACCAGATGGTATCACAGCTGAATTCTACCAAATATTCTGGAAAGAGCTAACACAAATTCTGCTTAAGCGCTTCCAAAAAATAGAAGTACAAGGAGTATTGCCTAATTCATTCTACGATGTCAACATTACCCTAATACCAAAACCAAACAAAGATACCACAAGAATGGAAAATTACAGACCAATTTTTCTAATGAACTTAGATGCTAAAATCCTTAACAAAATGCTGCTAATCTCATTCAACAACATATCAAAAAGGATTATGCACCATGACCAAGTGGGTTTCATCCCGGTATGCAAGGATGGTTCAATATAAGAAAATCAATTAATATAACACACCACATAAACAGATTGAAAGAATAAAATCACATGATCATGTCTATAGATGCAGAAAAAACATTTGACAAAATACAGCACTCTTTCCTGATAAAAGCACTGTAAAAGATAGGAATAGAAGGAAACTTTCTGAATATGATAAAGGGTATATATGAAAAACCCAAAGCTAACATCATCTTCAATGGTGAAATCCTAAAAGCCTTCCCTCTGAGATTGGGAACAAGACAAAGATGCCCACTATCACCACTCCTATTTAACACTGTCTTAGAAGTACTTGCTCCAGCACTGAGGCAAGAAAAGGATATAAAAGTCATCCAGATTGGAAAAGAAGAAGTAAAAATTTCACTATTTGCAGACCACATGATCCTATATGTAGAAAGCTCTGAGAAATCTACAACAAACCTTCTAGAACTTATAAAGGATTTCAGTAATATCACAGGCTATAAGATCAATGCTTAAAAATCAGTAGCATTTCTGTACACCAATAATGAGCAATCTGAGGAGGAAATTTTAAAAAAATACCATTTACGATAGTAACTAAAAGAATCAAATACCTAGGAATAAGTTTAACTAAAGATGTTAAGGACTTATATACAGAAAACTACACAACACTGTTAAAGGAAATCAAAGAAGACTTAAATAAATGGAAGAATAGTCCGTGTTCATGGATAGGAAGACTAAACACCATCAAGATGTCTATCCTACCCAAACTAATCTACATATTTAATACAACCTCATTGAAAATCAACATTGTATTTTTTAAGGAACTGGAAAAACTAACTACAAAATATATTTGGAAAGGTAAGAGGCCACGAATTGCCAAAAGCATATTGAAAAAGAAAAATGATGTTGGAGGTATCATATTAACTGACTTTAAAACATACTACAGAACTACAGTGATCAAAACTGGCACAAGAATAGACTTACTGACTAATGGAACTGAATGGAGAGTTCTGATACAGATCCTCACATATACACTCATCTGATATTCTACAAGGCAACCAAGCCCACTCAGTTGGGAGGGAATGGCCTCTTTAACAACTGGTGCTTGGAGAACTGGATATCCATACCCAAAAGAATGAGAGAAGAATACCATCTCACACCTCATACAAAAATCAACTCAAGATGGATCAAAGATCTAAATATAAGAGCCAAAACCATAAAGATCTTGGAAGATAATGTAGGGAAGCATCTACAGGACCTTGTAATAGGAAATGTTTTCATGAACTTCACAGCCAAGGCAGAAGCAGCAAGAGAAAAAATAGATAAATGGGATCTCCTCAAAATTAAAACGTCTGCACCTCCAAGGACATTATTAAGAAAATAAAAAGGCAGCCTTCCCAATAGGAGAAAATATTTGGCAACCATATATCTGATAGGAACCTATTATCCTGCATATATAAAGAAATCCTACACCTCAAAAATAAAAAGACAAACAACCCATTTAAAAAATGGTCAGGTGACCTGAAAATACATTTCTCCAAGGAAGAAATACAAATGGCTAAAAAGCACCTGAAAAAATGTTTGTCATCGCTAGCTATTAGGGAACTGGAAATCAAAACTACAATGAGATACCATCTTACACCCATCAGAATGGCAGCTATTAAAAAAACAGCAAAATATAAGTATTGGAGAGGATGTGGAGGAATAGGAACACTCATCCACTGCTGGTAGGATTGTGGAATGGTCCAGCCACTGTGGAAGACAGTTTGTTGGTTCCTCAGAAAACTAACAATAGATCTTCTGTATGATCCTGCGATTCCACTGCTGGGTATATACCCAGAAGAATTGAAAGCAAGGACACGAACAGATATATGCACACTAATGTTCATAGCAGGCATTGTTCACAATTGCCAAAAGTTCGAATCAGCCCCAGGGCCCATCAACAGATGAATGGATAAACAAAATGTGGCACATACATACAATGGAATATTACTAAGTTGTAAGAGAGAATAAAGTGCTAACACACAGAATAACATGGATGAATCTTGAAGACCTTATGTTGAGTGAAGCAAGCCAGGCATTGAAGGATGAACAGTACATGACCTCACTGATTTGAATTGAGGAAAGTGAGTAGTTTTGGAGAAACATTGTCTGAAAGGTAGGTTAACAAGAGAGAGAAAGAGAAGAGAAGGTTGTGAGCCATCACCCATATGGACATAATCTATGGTAAAGTGATAGAGTATAGTTGCATATTGAAGGACAGGACAGGTAGGTAGTGATATTACTGGGTTTGTTGGTGCACGGTTGACAGGTGGGTAGATTAGGAAGGGTAGGTTAGAATACCCAGGGCATGCACTATGAATCTTGTCATCCAATGAGTCAAGACAGGGGAGTTTCATGTGCCCCATGTGGAGGGGGAGGAAGGAACAGAAAAGATCAAACAGGGGATATTTAGTGGTCATGGGAAAAGTTTTTCATTGCGTTACAGTAATGGACACAGGATATGGTAAATATCATCAAACATTATGAAACTACCATCTATACTGTAAATTATACTGTAAACCATTGACATTGTTTAGTAGCTATGTTTCTCTATCTGTATAACAGTTATAACAATGCTACCCTACCATCAAAAAAAAAAAAAAGGTTTTAATATGGTGTTAGGAAAGGGGAAGAAGGTTGGGTATATGAAAGTCTCTAGTATTCTGTGTGTGACTTTGCTGTGACCTAAAACTTCTTTGAAAATTAAATGAAAATTTGGGAGTCACTGGGGAATGAGAGGGGGAAGGCGCCACGGTACATACTGGACACCCGATAATGCAGTGATAAAAGGGAAAAAAAATAATTAAAAAAAATTTTTTTTGTTTTTTCCCATTTTTTGCATGTCTCAATCCATTAATTATATTTTATTTTTAATTTTTTTCCCAGTTTCCATGTATTTTATGTCTTGCATTTAACCTTATCATTATTATTTCATTTTCTTATTAATTGTATTTGGTTATTATATGGACTTCATCTTTAAGAAAGGTTTAGATCACAAAAGGGTTACAATGGGAGCTGTCGAGGATCATTGGTGGGGGTTGTCTGGGATGGGAGATTCATGGGAGGAAGTTCATCTGAATATACATGAAAGATATATAAAAATGTTTAAATGATTAAGGGATGGGGCATGGTCATGGTGGGTAGAAAATCACTCAATAAATGAGGGAATACTGAATTCCCAGCCTGGAGTGCTCTGGCACATTCTCCAAGGGAGCAGCAACAGTCCCCCAAGTGCAGGGCAGTGTCTGGCAAAAGAAGATGGTCCACTGATAGGTTCTTGTTATTGATGACTAGCCTTATGTGTCTTTGCTCTTATAATTGAAACTTAGCCTACTGTTATGGGGTGCCTAAAGGTTGCCACCTGAGATCCTCCTTGTTGCTCAAATGTGGCCTCTCTCTAAGCCAAACTCAGCATATGAATGCATTACCTTCTCCCCAGCGTGGGACATGACTTCCAGGCATGAGCCTCCCTGGCAACGAGGGATTAATACCAAGTGCCAACTGGCAATATGACTGGAAAAAGACCTTGAATAAAAGGGGAAAAAGTTAAAGACAAATGAGTTCATGTGGCTAAGAGACTTCAGAGTCAGGAGATCTTCCCAGAGGTAACTCTTACACACACCTCAGTAGGATCTCATAGAACACTAAAGTGGATATCACCCCACACAGAGGGGCTCCTGAGGGCTCTGGAGACGACCAGGTCCTATATAAGGGAGGATAGCTCCAGAGATTGAGGCCTTATCAGTGGGCTATACTTTGGAATCTGTGCTCCTGAGAGGGACAGAGTTGGACTCTAAGTCCTCCCTGCACATGGTCCATCAGTCTCTCCTATTCAAACCTATATGTGATGCTGGAGTTTGTAGGTGTACTTCCAGAGACTGGAGCCTCTGGCCTGCCCATGTGCCAGCTGTGCCTGGAATCTCGGTGGAGCTGCCACTCCTACTCTACAGCTCAATGGACTCACCCAAGTTACCTGGTGAGGAGAAGATGATGGACAATGGTCATCCCAGGGAATGGAGAGAGTCTGCAGCTGCAGGCAGGATAATCCCATCCAGCGTAACCATGGGATATAAGCCCACTCTCACTTGGAGGTCGAGTGGACATCACCATCTCAGACTCCACTGAATTGGGAAAGAGCTATGGACTAGAGAGGACTTAATGGTATTCTGTTGTAGACATATTGTGATTCAAGCAATGGAAGAAGTTATAACAGCAAGGTGGATCCAGTGGCCACTAGATGCTTTTGGGGCAGGTTAGGGAAAAGCAGTTGTAATACAGGGGCTTTTTCAGGACTTGGGAATTATCCTGGGTGACATTACAACAACAGATATAGGCCATTATACATCAGCATATACCATGCAGAACTATGTGAGAGAGAGTGTGGTCTACAATGTGAACTACGGTCCATGCTTAGTGGCAAAGCCCCAGGATGTGTATATCCATTGCAGGTGATGTGCCACACTAATGAAAGATGTTTATGTGGGATGTTATAGGAGGTGTGGGAGGTGTGGAACATGGGAATCCCTGTATTTTTTTGTGTAACATTTATGTAATCTAAGCATCTTTAAAAAAAAAAATATATATGTATATATATATATATATAACACAAGTCCCCATAAATTCAAAAATCTTGAAATCTTGCAATGCATCTTCTCTTACTAGAATTGAATGAAGCTAGAGAACAATAACGAAGGGAAAAATGGAAAATTCATAAATAAATGGAAATTAAGTTAGAGTACTCTAAAAAAAGCAATGGAACAGAGAATAAATCACAAGGGAAATTAGGAAATATCTTGAGGTGAATGAAAATGAAAACACAGTTGCATGTATTTATGGGATGCAGCAAAGGCAGTGCTGAAGAGAAATTTATAAGTCTAAATCCTTACGTTAAAAAAGAGGAAAGTTTTCAAATTAGACACCTAACCTCAAAACTGTAGAACCAAGTCAATGAACAGCAAATTAAACACAAACCAAGCAGAAGTAAGGAAATAACAAAGATTAGAGCAGAGATAAGTGAAATAGAATATAAAAATAGAGAAAAATAAATATAACCAAATGTTTGTTCTTTGTAAAGGTCAAGTAATGGTGACAAACATTAGCTAGACTATCAAAGAAAAATATAAAAAAGGCACAAATAAATAACATCAGAATTAAAAAGGGGGACATCCCCATCATTACCACAGAAGGAAATAAGAACTCAAAGAGGATATCATGAACACCTGTATGCCAACTGTATGCCAACAGATTAGGTAACTTAGATGAAAGGAGGATTTCAGAAGGTAACACTTAGGCATTATGTATACTTAGACTTAGTTTCGTTATTACAGGAATAAGGTTCATAAGTGCAAGCTGCAATAATCAAAACAATATGGTACTGACAGAAGGACAGATGTATAAATCAATGCATCAAATTGAGAGATAAGAAATCAACCCACACATATATGGCCAACTGATTTTTTAAAAGGTTGTCATGTCCAATAAATTGAGAAATAGTTTTTTTGCTCAGATAATTGGAGATATATATGCAAAAGAATGCAAGTATACCCTCACCACATATCATATATAAGAATCAACTCAAAATGGATCAAAGATCCAAATACAATAATCAGAAGAATAACACTCCTAGAAGAAAACACAGGGAAGCATCTTCAGGACTTTCTGTCAGTCAGTGGTTTCCAGATTTTATAACCAAAGCCCAAATAACAAAATAAAAAGTAGATAAATGACACCACATCAAAATTAAATACTTTTATGCATCAAAGGACTTCATTATGAAAATAAAATAACAATCTATCAATGGAAGAATGCATTTGAAAGGCACATATCTGATAATGTTTTAATATCCAGAAAATGAAAAGAAAGTCTATAACTCAACAACACAAAGACAAGCAACCCAATTAAAATATTGCCAAAACACTTGAACAGATATATCTCCAAAGAGATAACAAATGGCCAAAAAGCACATGAAAAGTTGCTTAACATAGGTAGAGGCTTGGAGTTATGTACCCCAATAAACATCTTTTTAACTTAATCCATTCCTGTTGGTGTGAACCCTTGTAAATAGGATTTTTTGATTATATTATGTATTAGTCAGCCAAAGGGGTGCTAATGTGAAATACCAAAAATGGGTTGGTCTTTATAAAGGGTATTTATTTGGGGTAGAAGTCCACAGTTACCAGGCCATAAACCATAAGTTTCTTCCCTCACCAAAGTCCATTGTTATGTGTTGGAGAAAGACAGCTGCTGACATTTGCCCAGGGTTCAGGCTTCTGGAGTTCTTCTCTTCCCAGGGCTGCGTTTCTCTCCGGGCTTAGCTCCTGTTTCCTCCACAAGGTCAGCTGTAGGCGATCAGGCGAACGGCTTGCTTTGCTTCTCCTGGGGCCTTCTTTCCAACATCAAAACTGCTTCTCAAAAGACTGCTTCTCAAAAGACTGCTTCAACTCTGTTCTTTGCCTTGCTTTTTATATTCAATTCCCCACCCATCAGGGGGTGGGGCTCAACGCTCTACTGACTGACATGGCCCAGTCAATGCCCTAATCATAATTCAATCATGCCCAGATTAACAGATCAGATTACAGGCATGATCCAATTATATTTTTGGAATTCATAATTACATCAAATTCCCCAACGGTTACATATTACTTCAGTTGTGGTGTGGCCCGGTTCAGTCAGGATGGGTCTTAGTCTTATTATTGAAGGCCTTGTAGGGAAAGTCACAGAGAGAAAGCCACAAAGTTAGACAAAAGCTGTAAGTTGACCAAACCTGTGAAGCCAGGGGATGTTGCCATGGGCATTGTTATGTGACAATAAAGCTCAAGAATCACTGGCAATCAGCCCCATATAGCCAGAATCTTCTTAGAGAAACACAGCCTTAGTGACATCTTGATTTTTTACTTTTCCTAGCCTCAAAAGTGTGAACCAATGAATTCTCATTGGTTAAGCCAACCATTTCATTGTATTTGCTTTGTTACCAGGAAACTAATACAACATCATTAGCCCTTAGGGAATTGTAAACCAAAATAACAGTGAGATACCATTTCACACCCACTGGGATGGCTACTATTAAAAAAAAGAATGAATGAAAGAAAATTACCAGTGTGGAGAAATAGGAAAATATATTCATTGTTGGTGGTTATGTAAAATGGTGCAGCTGCTGTGGAAGACAGTTTGGCAATTCCTCAGGACTGCTAAATATATAAAAATATGATCCAGAAATTCCAATTCTTGGTATATGCCCAGGAGTTTTGAAAGGAAGAATTCAAACATATATTTACATGCCAATGTTCATAGTGGACATTAATCACACTTGCCCAAAGATGGAGGCATCTCACCTCAACCAATGAATAGAAAAACAAAATGTGGTATATTTTGGGATATATATGGAAATATTTTTCAGCCATGAAAATAAATGATGTAGTGATGAATGTGGCAACATGGATGAACCTTGAAGAAATCATGTTGAGTGAAAAAATGAAACACGAAAGTACAAATATTGTATGATTTCACTGACATGAAATCTTTAGTAGAAGCCAGAAATTAGAATATAAGTTACAGGGGCCACGGTGGGGGTGAGGAATGAGGAGTATATCCTTAAATTGTAGAGAGTTCTTATTTGGGGTTATGGAAAGATTTTGGTAATGGATGCTAGCGAAGGTAGCACAACATTGTGAACATAGTTAATTGTATGCAAATATATATTTAATGTAGTTAAAAGGGGAAATTGGGGGCTGAAGATATGTTACTAGAATGAAATTTTTAAAAAATCAATATCACTATACAGAACATACAATAAACTCTAAAGTAAACCATAGAATATAGATAATAGTAAAATTATAAAAAGTGTTATTTCAGCAATTGCAAAAAATGTACCACACTAATGTAAGATGGTAATAATAAGGATGCATACAGGGATTCTGTATTTTATGCATGACCTCTCCATAAACCTACAATTCTGTAATTTAAAAAGTCATTTTAAAAAGCATTCATAAAGTAGCTTAAAATGTAAGCTTTTCCCTTAATATTTTGTGTGTCCTGGTTTAAGGAAGAGTAGATGATAGAAAGGTAATTAGGATATTTTATACCATAGAAATTTTTTGTCCATTTATGATGAATGTGTGTGTGTGTTTGTGTGTGTGTGTGTGTGTGTGTGTGTAAGGTGTATGCATTTATGACTAAGAGACCAAAAGTCTAGGAAGAATTTTCATTATGAATTTCAAGGAAGGTTTATGATCATTTAGTACTACTGTTGTATGCTATGGATAATAAAACCAATACCTAGAGGTGTTATTGATTTTTTTCTTGGTTAGAGAAACAAGAGGAAAAAGGCTAATAGTGTTATCACCATTTAAAAAAGAAAATTTTATGTGATACTTCATCTATTAAATGAAGAGTTTGGGAAATATGTCAAAAGAATAATTGTTAATATTTGGAAAGCTGAGGAAGAAAACTTGGCAATACTGAAGAAAGTGAATTGTTAAATTGCCTTGTATAATGTGTAAAGCACAAGAAGATTGAAACACCATATATTTGGGGGAAAGCAGGTAACAATTAACACATAGAAACTCAAGGTGGAAAGTAATGGTGAAGTCAATCTCAGTAGAGATAGATTAAAATAGAAACTTGAATGAATTCAAATAGGTGAGATAGGGAAAGTCTCCTCCAAGGAAATGACAGTCTCTAGGTTATATGGTATGTTCATACACTGGAAAAGAGAAGGTGGAGTGTGAGAATTCAGGTAACCATCCCAATCATGGTGAAAACTAGCAATTATTACTAAGCAAAGAAAAATGATGAGTTTTACTTAGAGCATTGTAATTCTCTCCTCGCATCCATCACATTCTTCCACTATACATTCTTCAAGAAGTCAAGACAGCAGCATGAAGAGAATGAGAATACTGTACAGAGTCCGAAGTGTCACCCACCACCCATTTACAACATGATTTGGCTATTGGCAAAATTGAAAGGTTTCTTCTCTGCAGCAGTTCACGAGTATTTGCACCTTGAAATGCAAAAATAATCAAGATGTTATGCTTTCATTTTGAACATTATACTAGCTAGAGAAAGTTTAGGAAATGCTCTAATTATAACTTTACTATCCACTGAATATGTAGGTTGCAATTCACATACAAAGGACTAATATAAATTATTGTGAAAACAAAGTAACTATGTGAAAAAAGAAACTTGAATGAGTACACCACAACAAAGCACAAAATAGAACGAAGAAATTAATGGTGTCATGCAGGTAAGAAGACTTCCATAGATATAGAATCATTTACTTACCACATGGTTATAATCTTTTTGGCTTAGCTCAGTTTTTTCACATTATAGATTGATCAGAAACTTTCACTCTTCTGAATATTACTAGGTATGTGGACATCTGGGATGATTTTCCATTGTCAGTCTTTTACCTCCTCCTGAACTATTGAGAGGTTTTGAAACAGCAAGTCCAGGAAACCCAGCTGGTATATGCATAATCATCTGAGTTTTCTCCGTGGACTCTAAAGTTCCTCCTGAAACAGATATTTCAGTCTCTGAGTGCATATTGACAGATTATTGCAGTGTTCAACTAGTGTTCAGAAAGATTGCAAGATCTTTAATCAAAATATGAAATATTTTATTAAAGGACAAAATCCAGACATAGTATTTTAGTTCCAGAAATATTCTTAAAGTATTTGAAACACGATGTGTTATTCCTAACAAATGTAGATTAATTTTTCATGTATCCTGTATACACAAGATTTCTGCAAAACAATGTCTGAAAGAAAAGTTAAGATCTTTTAATTATATTGTTCCCTTGCTAAGAGAGAGATCCTGGGGGAATCCACTCTATTCAAACATTATTATATAGGAACATAGAGTCTAGAAGGATGATGGAGGAGTAAAATATAAGCTTTGTCCATTCTTGCTTGAAGTCAACTTTATTATAGATAGAATCAGATTTGTGGGGAGCACTGGACATGGTCCATGTGGACCATTGAATTTAATTCACACACTTTGTAGCAATAAAAAATCAGGTCAATTTGGAAATGAGAAATGAAGTTACCATTATTCTATTATAATATAGAGTCCACCAATACTTTCATCATATGTATAGTAATACAATATAATCTTTGTTTAGAACTGTAATTCTGAGGAGTAATAGGAACTATATATATATACACATACATATATATGTAACTATTTCAACTTCAACTAATATCTTCAAAATAAATTAATAAAATTAAGGAAACAAATATATCAAAAACAGAGATAAAACATGTCAATTTAACACCTGGTAATATTAATTACATCTACTGATTTTAATAGTTCTGATCAAAAAGACATATTTCTTCTGAAGTAAATTTGTTAGAAATTATTGTAGAAAGAAATTAACTAGTTTCAGTCCAAGATTTAACTGTCTACCCCCATAAATTCTATAAAAAACCCACACAACCTTTAAAACTGATAGAAATAATATGTCACATAGAATTCTATGTTCATTAAAAATTCAAATCTTCAACCTTGAATATCTTCCCACAAAGATAATTTTAAGCTTACTTGGATTCAGTGTTAAATGGCTCCAATCAATTAAGAAATGAATAACACAAATAAATAAAGGGAAATGGCTTGCAAACTTGGTTCATAAAAGCATTATAGAAAATACAATATGTATATTTGAAAAAACACTTAAATAATTCTAACCAAAATTAACCCAATGGAATAAAAAAAGGATCACATCATGAACATGCTGTATTTATTCCAGGTATGTCATAATGGAAAACATTAACAATTTTTTTTTCTTAAATCATTTTACAGCAGTATGCAAAGAATAGCTATGCATAATTTACATAAGGAGGTGAAAAATTGGTAAAATGAAAACTATAAATCATAAAAGAAATTTAAAAAGACATATATAAATGGAAAGATATCCTGTGTTCATTGACTGGAAAACTTAATATTGTGAGGATATGAATATACCTTGAAGTGGTCTATACATTCATATAATACCTTTAAATATTCCAGTAAACTTTTTACAGAAATTAGAAGCCCACCTTCAAATTTAAATGTAATTGTAATGGGACATGAATAGCCAAAACAATTTTGGAAAAGAAGAATAAATTTCAAAGATGTACACAACTCAATTAAAAAACTTATTTTAAAGCTATAATAAACAAAATATTTTACTGAGATAAGGCTATGCATATAGCTCAATGGATAATAATTAACAGTCCAGAAATATGCACACATACCTATGTCATTGATTTTTTTAATAATATATATTTTTTTATTTTTAAAAGATACTTAGATTACATAAATGTCACAAAAAATTATAGGGTTTCCCATATGCCCCACCTCCCGCATCCTCCCACCTAAACATCCTTCATTAGTGTGGCACATCACCTGCAATAGATATACACACCTTGGGGCTTTGCCACTAAGCATGGACCATAGTTCACATTGTAGACCAACATTCTCCCATGCAGTTCTGCTTGTTATATGATGATATAAAATGGCCTATATCTGTCATTGCAATGTAACTCAGGACAATTCCCAAGTCCCAAAAAAGCCCCTGTATTACAACTGCTTTTCCCTCTCCCAGCCCCCAAAGCATCCAGTGGCCACTGGCTCCACAATGATGTTATAATTTCTTCCATTGCATGAATCACAATATGTCTATAAGAGAATACCGGTAAGTCCGCTCTAGTCCATAGCTCTTTCCCCAATCCTGAGGAGTCTAGGATGGTGATATCCACTCCACCTCCAAGTGAGAGGGGGCTTATATCCCATGGTTATGGTGGATGGGATTGTCCTGCCTGCAGCTGCAGACTCTCTCCATTTCCTGGGATGGCCCTTATCATCATCATCTCACCACCAGGTGCCCTGGGTGAGTCCATTGAGCTGCAGAGTAGGAGTTGCAGCTACACTGAGATTCCAGGCCCAGCTGGCACATGGACAATCCAAAGACTCTGGTCTCTAGAAGTACACCTACAAACTCCAGCACCACATTTCAGTTTGAATATAAGGGACAGATGGTCCATGTGCAGGGAAGACATATTTGGGTCCAACTCTATCATTCTCAGGAGCAAGAATTTCAAAGTAAGGCCCACTGATAAGGCACCAAACTCTGGGGCTTTCTGCCCTGATATAGGACCTGGATGTCTCCAGAGCCCTCAGGAGCCCCACTGTTTGGGGTGATATCCAATTTGGAAGCCTATGAGGTCCTACTGAGATGTGCATAAGTGTTACCTCTGGGGTGAACTTTTGACTCACTTTGAAGTCTCTTAGCCATATGAAATCATTTGTCTTTACCTTTTCCCCCTTTTATTAGAGGCCTTTGTCCAATCGTATTGCCCGTTGACACTTTTAGTAATCCCTTGTTGCCAGGGAAGCTCATCCCTGGGAGTCATGTCACATGCTGGGAGGAAGGTAAGATATTCATATGCTCAGTTTTGCTTAGAGAGAGGCCACATTTGAGCAACAAGGAGGCTCTCAGGATACAACCCTTAGGCACCCCATAACAATAGGCTAAGTTTCAATTTCAAGAGCAAAGACTCATAAGGCTAGTCATCAATAATAAAATCCCATCAGTGACTCATTCTCCTTTGTCAGACACTGCCCCTGCACTTGGGGGACTGTTGCTGCTTCCTTGAAGAATGTTGCAGTGCTCTCCAAGATGGGAATTCAGTATTCTGGCATTTATTGAGTGATTCTCCACACACTGAGACCATGCCCGGTGAACATTTGAATAATTTTATATACCTTTTATATGTGTTCAGGTGAACTTCCTCCCAAGCACCCTCCATCCCTGACACCCCCCATCAATGATCCTCTTCCGCCCCAGTTGTAACCTTTCTGTGATCCAAAGCTTCTTCAAAAATGAAGCCAATACAATAGCCAAATAATATTAATAGGAAAATGAAATAATAATGTTTAAATGTAAGAGATAAAATATATGAAAACTTAAAAAAAAACTAAAAATAAATTAAATTAAAGGATTGAGTTATTCCAAAAATGAGAAAAAAATTTTTTTAATTATTATTAATTTTTGACATTTTACCTTTTACCACTGCAATATCTGGTGTCCAGTCTGTACCATGGGACCTTCCCCACCTCACTCCCCAGTGTCTCACGATTTTTCATTTAATTTTCAAAGAAATTTTAGGTCTCAGCAATGTCACACACAGAAAATAAGACACTCTCATATACCCAAACTCCTCCCCCTTTCCTCACCCCATATCAAAACCTTTTTGTATGTGGATGTTAGCATTGTTATAACTGATATACAGATAATAAAACATAGCTACTAAACATTGCCAATGGTTTTCATTATGGTTTACATTTTAGATCATACACATTTATAAATTTTGATGATATTTACCATGTCCTGTGTCCATCAGTGTAAGGAAATGAAAAACATTTCCACTTACCACTAAATACCCCTGGTTTGATCTATTCTGTTCCTCCCTCCCCATACCCATGAGGCCCATGACGACCCCCTGGCTTGACTCATTGGATGACAAGATTCATAGTTACATGCAACAAGAGGTCTTGACACACTGATTTGTCCTCCACTATTGGGTACCTCCCTTGCTCTTAAGAGATGCCCACCTGTCTATTTCTGAGCAAATCGTTCCTCCCAAGGATGGGGGCCCATCTCCTTCCCTCTCAGTGTGTGGGTCTCCACCCACTGATACAACACATTATAACAGGATGAACAGTCACACACTCCCTAGAAGCCTGCTGCTGATGTGCCCTATCCCGAATGCCCCCCCCCAACCAATACCCTAAAGCAGTGACACTTCCTTGTCATATTGCCATAAAAACATTCCCACCTCTGTTATTTCCACTTCATATCCACAAATTCCAAGTGTTCACTTGGTCCCTCTCCCATATCTCCCCGCAGTATCCTGGGTATTCTAACCCACCCTTCTGAATCTACCCACCTGTCAACCCTGAACCACCAAACCCAATAATATCACTACCCACCTGTCCTATTCCTTCAATATGAAACTGCACTCTATCACTTTACCATAGATTATGTCCTTATGGGTGATGGCTCAAAATTTTCTCTTCTGTTCCTCTTTCTTGTAAACTTATCTTTTTGACAATATTTCACAAAGACTGCTCAATTTCCTTAATTCATATCAGTGAGGTCATGTACTGTTCATGCTTCAATGCATGGCTTGCTTAACTCAATATAAGGTCTTCAAAATTCATCCATGTTATACCATGTGTTAGCAATTTATTCTTTCTTACAGCTGAGTAATATTCCATTGTATGTATGTGCCACATTTTGTTTATACTTTCTTCTGTAGATGGGCACCTGGGTTGGCTCCAATTTTTGGCAATAGTGAACAGTACAGTGCCGCTATGAACATTGGTGTGCATATATCTGCTCGTGTCTTTGTTTTCAAATCTTCTGGGTATATACCCAGCAGTGAAACCGCTGGTTCATATGAAAGATGTATAGTTAGTTTTTTGAGGAACCACCAAAACGACCTCCACAGTTGCTGGAATATTTCACAATAAAACCAGCAGTGGATGAGGGTTCCCATTCCTCCACATCCTCTCCAACACTTATATTCTGCTGTTTTTTTTAATAACCACCATTCTAATTGGTGTAAGATGGTATCTCATTGTAGTTTTGATTTGTATTTCTCTAATAGCTGGAGATGTTGAGCATTTCTTCATGTGCTTTTTAGCCATCTGTATTTCTTACTTGGAGAAGTGTCTTTTCAGGTCACTTGCCCATTTTTTAAATGGGTTCTTAGTCTTCTTAATTTTGAGGTGTAGGATTTCTTTATATATGCAGGATATTAGGCTTCTATCAGATATATGTTTGCCAAATATTTTCTCCCATTGGGAAGGCTCCTTTTTAATTTTCTTGATAATGTTCTTTGAGGTGCAAAAGTTTTTAATTTTGAGAAGATCCCATTTATCTATGTTTTCTTTTGTTGCTCATGCTTTGGGTGTGAAGTTCATGAAATCATTTTCTATAAAAATGTCCTGTAGATGCTTCCCTACATTATCTTCCAAGGTCTTTATTGTCTTGGCTCTTATATTTAGATCTTTGATCTTGAGTTGATTTTCATATAAGGTTTGAGATGCTGTTCCTCTCTCATTCTTTTGGATATGGATATCCAATTCTCCAAGCACCATGTGTTGAAAAGCCATTCTTTCCCAACTGAGTGGTCTTGGTGGTCTTGTAGAATATCAGATGACTGTATATGCGACGATTTATTTCAGAACTCTCTATTCAGTTCCATTGGTCAATGTGTCTATCCTTGTGCCAATACCATATGATTTTGACCACTGTAGCTTTGTAGTGTGTTTTAAGTCAGGTAGTGTGATACCTCCAACTTCCTTTTTCTTTTTCAATATATGTTTCACAATTCAGGGCCTCTCACCCTTTCAAATAAATTTTGTTCTTAGTTTTCCCAATTCTGTAAAAAATACATTGTTGCTTTTTATTGGGATTGCATTAAATGTATAGATTAGCTTGGGTAGGTTACACATCTTGATGATGTTTAGTCTTCCTATCCATGAACAGGGAATATTCTTCCATTTATTAAAGTCTTCTTTGATTTCCTTTAACAACGTTCTGTAGTTTTCTGTATATAAGTCCTTTACAGCTTTAGTTAAATTTATTCCTAGGTATTTGATTCTTTTAATTACTATTGTAAATGGTATTTTTTTCTTGAATTTCTCCTCATATTGCTCTTTATTTGTGTACTGATTTCTGAGCATTGAACTTATAGCCTGCAAATTTACTAAACTCCTTTATAAATTCTGGAAGCTTTGCTGTAGATTCTCAGGGCTTCCTATGTATAGGATCATGTCATCTGCAAATAATGAAATATTTATTTCTTCTTTTCCAATTTGGATGCCTTTTATATCTTTTTCTTGCCTCAGTGCTTGAGCAAGTACTTCTCTTTTTGTCTTTTTATTATTTCTTACACTCTCCTCTAACTCTCTCTCTCCTGTTTTTTCCTTTCAACCTGTAGAACTTCCTTTAGTATTTCTTGAAGTGTGTTTTTTTTATTGGCATACTTTCTTAATTTCTGTTTATCTGTGAATATTTTGAACTCTTCATCATTTTTGAATGCCAGCTTTGCTGGATAGAGAATTTGTGGCTGGAAGTTTTTTTTTTTCTTTTAGTACTTTGACTATGTCATAACACTATCTTCTTCCCTCCATGGTTTCAGATGAGAAATCAGCACTTAATTTTATTGTACTTTCCTTGTATGTGATGGTTCTCTTTTCTCTTGCTGCCTTGAGTATTTTCTCTTTGTTTTGAGCATTGGACATTTTGACAAGTATATGTTTGGGAGTAGGATTTCGGGATTTATAGTCTTTGTGGTGTGCTGTGCTTCCTGGACATGTATGTCCATCTCCCTCAATAGGGTTGGGAAGTTTTCAGCCATTTTTTCCTTCAATACTCCTTTTGTTCCCTTTCCTTTCTCTTCTCCCTCTGGGATGCCTATAATGCATATGTTTGTGCATTTTGTTTTGTTGGTTAAATCCCTGAGTCCCTGCTGGATTTTTTCTGTCTTTTTATCTATCTGTTCTACTATCTGTTTGATTTCAGATGTACTGTAACTTCCACATCACTAATTCTTTCTTCTGCCTGTTCAAATCTGCTGTTATGTGATTCCAGGTTGTTGTTTTTTTTAATTTCTCACATTGTGCCATTCATCACCCTCATATCCATTATCTTTTTTTGTATGTTTACAATTTCTTCAGTATGTTCTCCCAGTGTCTTCTTAACATCCTTAATCTCTTCCTTCACTTCATTAAGTTGGTCCATAATATTTGTTTGGACAGCTTTGATTAGTTGTTTGATGTTCTGCATCTCCTCCTGGTTTTTAGTTTGTTCATTGGACTGGTCCATGGCTTCCTGTTTCTCAGTACGGTTTGTAATTTTTGTTGCCCTCTAGTCATCATTTTATCTTGATCAATTTATTCAGTTGATTACCTTTCTCTCTGCTTTAGAGTATTATGTAGCTGGTGGTTCTTTGTGTGTGTTAAGTTTTCTATTTGGCACTTAATTCTTCTCATTCTATTTCCTTACTTTTTTCTATGTTCCCTTTAAGGAAAAGTATTAGGGCCAGAGGATCAAAAGAGTTAAGAAAGGAAAAAGGATAATAATAATATTGATAAAAGTTAAAAGAGGGTCTGTATCAGACTTAGCAAAATTTATATTTAAATCATGTAGGCAGTATAGAGTAATAGGGGGAAAAATGTGGTGTATTTACAATGGAATGGGAAACCAAATAGGGAAAATTATATAGAATTATTTAAAAGGCCAGAATGATGAGGAGAGAGAAAAACAGTAAAGAAATGGCTGAATGGAAAAATTAATAAAAAAAGAGAAAAGACAACAGAATAGACAAGATAGAAATACACACCCATGAAGTTGAGGACTAATGAAAAAAGGTGGAATGTAAGAACCACAACAGAAAGCAGAAGGTAGAAATATGAAGGAAGGAAAAGAGGTAGCATTGGTAGACAAAATCAATATACCCAGAGAATGGGAAATCAAGGAAAAAGAAGCACAGCAAAGGAGAAACAGGTAGCAGCACCTAATTTAAAAAAAAATAGGAGGGAGCAAAGAGGAAAGATAAGCAAGAAATAAACAAACAAAGAAAAACCAAACAAACACACAAGCAAGCAGTCAAACAAAGCTAAGGAAGAACAGTGTTCCTTCTTGGGCCCTTGTGGAGCCACTCAGCCTGCGTTCATCAATCAATTACCCTGCAGGCTTCCCTCTGCAGGTTTTGAGGCAGATTTTAACCATTAAACTAAGTTAAAAAAATTTTTGAAGAAATAAGGGACCCAAAAGAAGGCCTCTTCTGGACCACGCCCTCTGCCAAGGGGACCCTAAATAGGCTTGTGGAATCTTATGAAACACTTCCCACTGCCTGACTCCCCACAGGGGAGCTGAGACTCTGATACTCAGTGCAGAACTATAAAATTGGCTGGCTCCATCCCCTCCTGAGCCAAGCCTTTTTTTCCCAGGGCAGTTAGGTAAATCAGGCTTCCTCAGCAGATTCACCTCTCCGCTGAGCCTGGCATCTGTTCAAGCCAGTTGGTTTGGTCCCAAAAGCTGCAAGGGTGTCCAGACAGCCTAACCCACAGAAAGGAAGCCCCTCTCCACCCTCTGCCAGAATGCTCCCACTCTTGGAGAGTGCTCCCTCTCACCGGGTTGCCAGCAGGATTCAGGGCTCTCCCTAGCCCTTCACCCTGAGGGTGGGACTTAGCCATCTGCATCAACAATTTCCATCTGGGGGAAAAAGCTCATGATTTTATATTGAGTAATCCACCTCACTGTCCAGCTCCCTCCAGATTGATGTCCCCAAGGTTCTTGCTCCTCAGGCTCCCAGAAGAGACCACCTGGGCAGGATCCTATCCCCAATCAGCTGTCCTCCATGAGAGAGATGGTGTGTGCCCACCTAAACTTATGACATCTTCTTTCAAAAACATTAACAATTAATTCATATATTGAACCACTATAACAGGAAAAAAGGAGAAATGTTAATCATCTCATTTGCTGCAAGAAAAATATTTGATAAAAGTCAAATTTCACTCAAATTAAAACCTGCATCAAAATGAGAGTAAAAGGAACCTTTTAAAGTTGATAAAAAATTATCTACAAATAATCAGAATTTCCACCTCCAGAAGCTGAACAATTCCCCTAGGGCCACCTTTCACCCATAAAATGTCCATAAATTATAGAACAAATAAATCCCTATCTATAGATTCCAGAGAGCAACCAATATGCTAATACATTCTTGGGAAGGTGATTGTAAGGAAAATAAGAATGTCATAGAATGAATTTCCCAATTTTACCTCTTTTAGCCAGAGAGAGGTCTTAAAATTATACATTGTGGGTCAACAAAATCTCCCACACAAAACAAACAACTTTGCAATTTGAAGAACAAAAAGATATATTCTGAAGTTATTGTGTTGTCTGAAAAGTGAAGGAGGATTTCCTAAAGGAAAATCCAATTGTAATATTCACAGAAACTTGAATACACTGGTTAAAAATTACTAGTTTATTCTCAATTTATCCAGAAGACATCAAGCAGCCTGGGAAAGGATCAAAGAATATTACACATAATTTAACTTCTGCAAAAAGGATAATTCAAAATTAATCAATGTAATCCAACATATTTTTTTAAAGATTTATTTATTCATTTTACTTTTATCTATTTTAGCTCCCCCATTTTTGCTGTTTCTGTGTCCATTTGCTGGGCAATTCTCTGTGTCTGTTTCCTGCCCTCTATTTTCATCCTTCTCCTCCTGTCTTCACTGAGATTCAATCCTGGAAACCTCCAACATGGGAGAGAGGTGTTCTGTCACCTGTACCACATCTGTTCCTTTTTTTTTTTTT
>JAQZBX010041373.1:0-22373 GCA_029593785.1 Cabassous unicinctus
TCCTCTGTTCTTTGCCTTGCCTTTTATATTCAATTCCCCACCCACCAGGGGGTGGGGCTCAACGCCCTACTGACTGACATGGCCCAGTCAACGCCCTAATCATAATTCAATCATGCCCAGATTAACAAATCAGATTACAGGCATGATCCAATTATATTTTTGGAATTCATAATTACATCAAATTCCCCAACGGTTACACCTTGGGATACAAAATTGGTATACACAGGAAAAGGAAAATCAAGGAAGAGGAAACACAGTAACCAAGAATCAAGCCAGCAGCACCTTGAGGAATTTATCTCTTCATCCATCTCCTTCCAGATGGATGCCCTGAAGACTCCTACTCTGTGAGTTCCCAGAACAGCTCACTTGGGCAGGATCTTGGCCCCACTCAGTTGTTTTTTGTGAGAGAGATCTGCTTATGTTCCTTTGAAAGAAAAAAATATTAGGGCCAGAGAAAAAGAAAGAGTTAGGAAGACAAAAACTGTAATAGTAATGGTACTAGTAAAAGGCAGAAGAGCAAACATACATGACCTAGGAAATTGAAAAATTAACACAAGTAAGAAGCACAGGGAATAAGATTAAGAAAATGGAATTGAAACAGTGAAACAAGAAACAGAATAGAGAAATAAATATATAGAATGAATTAAAATGCTGGAATGGTTAGAAGAGGGAAAAAGTAAACAGAAAAGAGAGAAAGAAAAAAGCAAAAAAGAGAAAGTGTACAGAGAAAAAGGAAGAGAGGTAGAAATACAAACAAGAAAAACTGGAGACCAAATAAAAGAGGTGGAATGAAAGAACAACAAAGAAAACAAAAGGTATAAAGTTGAAGGAGTGAAAATAAATAGTGTAGGTAAAATAGATCAGTAATTGAAAGAATGAAAGAAAGAAAAAGCAAAAATAAGCAGAGAAAGAAAGGGAGAGAATACAAAGCAAGGAAGAAACAAGACAGCAGCAACTCATTTTTTTTAAAAAAAGGAGACAGAAGAAAATATTAATAATAAGCACGGAAAAACAGCCTTCTTTCTTAGACCCCTAAGGATCTTCTCACACTGCTGGTGTTCCTCAATCACTCACCCTGAAGCCTGCCCTGTGCAGGTTTCGAACTGGGTTTTAGTAAATAAAGTAAGGAAAATAAAAGAAAATGAACTTTTCTTTTTAAATAAGAGATCCAATTAAAGCTAATACAATGAAAACATCTATATGTTCCCTGTCATATAGTTTTAGCTGGATGCCTGATAACCCAGTGGATCTCTTCTCAAGAAATAGCCAGGAATCGAACCAAGGATCTCATATAGGTGAGGCTGAAAGTCTCCCACTGAGCTATTCTGGGTCCCTAGGCTGACTAACCTTTCAGAGTGCTATCCGCCCCTTTCCTTAGGGCAGGTTAGATCCCTTGCAGTCAGCTGGAGTAGTTCTGATCACTGCTTATCTCTGCTTCCTCTCTGTTGTAATTCCATTCTTTACCTAGGTGGCTGGGCGTGACCGCCCCCCTGAGACGATCCCCCTCCCTTCTCCCTGTGGAGTCAGGGTCCCTTCCCATATTCAAGGGGGGCCCAGCTGGCTGAACTCACTGCAAAAAAATTTCTCTCCACTCTCCCAGACCCTTCTTCCTTGCAGGGAATCTGCTGTCACACTCCCGTTTGGAGCAGGGGACTAGGTTTTCCACCTAGTCTGTCTGCCCTGAAGGCCTGGTATGTGTGCCCCTTCCAGTCACGAAGGTAAGCAACCCCCCATTATTCCTGGCTTCCGGATCTGTCCAGTATCCTCCTAGATGACTCTGAGCACTTCCCGTGGAGGTAGACATCTGCTCTACTCTGTTAGATACAATTCACTAGGAGTTTTACCCTCACTTAATATCTCTGGGGTGGGGGAGGGGAGCCCTTCCCAGCAGCTGCCAGGTTTAATAACTCATGATTACTTGTTTTGGCTTCTTCCTGTCTCTGACCCTCACTCTTCTGGGACTTGGTAAGCAGTGTCTTGGTTTGCTGTGCTCCAAAGCAGGTCCCCACAGCAACCTCTGGCTTTTTCTTTGTTGTTTTAGTGAGAGCTAAAATTTATAGGTCTAACCCGTTGGCCTTGTTCCCACAATTCCCCTAATGCCATTCTTGAGCAAGTAGAAAAAGAAGAGCAAACAGGACCTAAAATTTGTAGAAGTAATATTTGTAATAAAAGTTAGAGCAGAGATACATGAGATAGAGAACAGAAAACAAAAGAGAGAATCCACAAAATTAAAAGTTAGTTCTGTGAGTAGATCAATAAAATTGATAGACATTTAACTAAACTTGCACATTTAAAAGAGAGAAGATGCATATAAGTAATATGAAAAATGAAAGTTGGAGCAAAATACTGAAATTAAAAGTATTTTAAGAGAATACTATGAAAAGTAATACACCATCAAATAATATATTCTAGAGGAAAGGGACACATTTCTAGACACACACAATTTACTTAAACTCATTTGATAGGAAATAACAATACCTCAACAGATGTATAACTAATAAAGAGATTGCATCATTTATCAAAAACCTACCAGAAAAGAAATGTAAAGGGTCAGATGGCTTAACTGGTGAATTTTATCAAACGTTCAAAGAATAATTAATACCAATCTTCTTTGAACTTTTATTAAAAAATGAAAAGAAGGAAGTCATATTAAATCATTTTAGGAGCCTTTCATTACTGTTATATATAAGCCAGATTAAGGTAGCATAAGAAAAGAAAATTAAAAACCAATTTCCCTTATGAATATAGTTTCAAAAATCCTCAAAAAAATATTAGCAAATTGAGTCCAACAGCATATTAAAATCATTATACACCAGGACCAAATAAGATTTATTCCAGGAATATATAACTAGACCAATTAAATAGAATTGTGAATTCAGAAATGAACACACACATCTGATTTTTGGCAAGGGTGTCAAGAATATTAAATTATGAATTAATATGTCTTCAACAAATGGCACTGTATAACTTGATATCACCATGCAAAGAATGAATTTTTGTCCCTTCCTTCACCGTTTTCATAAATTAACTCAAAATAGATCAAGGACCTCAGCATAAAAACTAAAATCATAGGATTCTTAACAGCAAACATAGGGGGAAACCTACAGGAGCTTGTACTGGCAGTAATATATTCAATATGACACCAAAAACATGAGCAATGGAAGAAAAAATAAATTAAAAAATTTCATCAAAAATAAAAATTTGTACATCAAAGGACATGATTAAGAAAGTGAAAAAACAACTAGACAATTTGGAGAAAATGGTTGTAAATCTTATATTTAATAATGGTTCAATATTCAGAATATATAAAGGACTTCTACAACTCAACAACAAAAAGAAAAATAGCCCAATAAAAAATGGGCTAATTTCTTGAATGAACATCTCTCTAAAGAAGATATACAAATGGCCAACATGAACAAAAATGATGCTGAACATCATTGTTCATCAGGGAATTGCAAATCAAAACCACAATAAAATACCACAAATGAAATAACTTTTGGAGAAGACTCAGAGAAATAGGAACCCTTGTACATTGTGGGTGGTAATGTAAAATGATGCAGCTACCTTGGGAAACAGTTTGGTGATTCTTCAGAAATTGAAATCAAATTTACCATATGACCTGAGTATCCCACTTGTATATACCCCAAAATATTAAAAACAGTAACTCAAGCAGATACTTGTTCACCAATGTTCCTAAGAGTATTATTCACAATAGCCAAAAGACAGAAACAGCCCAAGTGTGCATCAACAGATGACCTGATAAACAATATGTGATATATACATACAATGAGATATAATTCAGCTGTAAACAGGAATGAATTTCTGATAAATTCTACAATATGAATTACTCTTAAGACAGCATGTTGCATGAAATAAGCCAGAAGGACAAATATTTTATGATTCCACTTTTATGAAGTACCTAGAATATTCAAATTCATTGAGACATAAAGTAGATTCGCGATTAACAGGGACTCTGGGGAGGGGTAATGTTAGTTATTGCTTAAAGGGTACAAGATTTCTGTTTGGGGTGATGAAAGAAGTTTCACTAATTGATGGTGTTGATGTTAGGACAACTTTGTGAATGTAATTAATATCATTGAATTTTATACTTGAAAGTGATTAAAATCAGAAATTTTGAGTTGTAGATATGGTCCACAATAAAAAGTAAAAAAAAAAAAGTTAGGTGGGATTGTGGGAAGATGGCATTGGACTAACAGACAGAGCTCAATGTTCTTATAAAACCTACAGAGAAAGAGTTAAAACTGTCAGAGGGACCTGCTTTGGGTGTCAGCAGATGAGGGCAGTGCTACGCAACTCCTAGAAGTGTGAGGGACAGAGAGACCAAGAAACTGTAACAACAGATATGAGTTACCAAACCTCCATGGTGGCAAGGAAGGGCTCCTCTCCCCCACCCCCAAGATATTAAGTACAGGTAAAACCCCTGGCTTACTGCAGCTGACAGAGAGGGGAACAGACATCTTCCTCCCTGTCAGCTGTTTCCAGGAAAAAATGGAGGGGCTGTTGAGGGGCTTATCTTCAGTGAATTTGGCTAGCAGAGTCACTTTGAAACTCTGCTCTAAAGATTCAACACAAGAACATAGGAAGGCTGAACTGAAACACCTCTGTGGAAAGGTACACTGGCAAGCACCATCTGCTGGCTGGTCTGGAAATTGCATGGACAAAAGTGTTTTCAGTTCTCTCTGTATCCTAACCCCTTAGAGAATACCTGCACACCATTAGTAAGTCCTTGGCCCAATTTTGATAACTTAGCCGGGGAATTTGAAGACTTAGAATAAGTTGAACCAAATATCAAAGAAGAGTTGTGAAAATAAAACAATAAGAAAGAGAGAGAAATTGGCCATCAGAGTAAATTCACAATTATCAGATGCTTAGATATCAGCTAAAAATTAAAGCCATACTAGGAAAAAGGAAGATATGGCCCAGTCAAAGGAAAAGAACAAATATTCTGAGGAGATACAGGATTTAAGATAATTAATCAGTGACAATCACACAACTCTCTTAAATCATTTTAAAGAATGTAAAGAAAATATGTCTAAAGAAATAAAGGATATTAAGAAGATACTGGTTGAGCATAAAGAACAATTTGAAACCCTGCAAAGAAAAGTAATGACCTTATGGGAATGAAAGACATGATAGATGAGATTAAAAATAAATAAGGGACACATAAGAACAGATTTAAGTTGTTTGAAAACGGAATATCTGAGCTTGAGAAGACTAAAGAAAGAGAAGAGGATGGGAAAAAAATGGAACAGGTCTTGGGAATTGAATGACAACACAAAAATACATAAACATTTGCATTATTGGTGTCACAGAAGGAGAAGCAAATAGAAAAGTGGCAGAAAGATTATTTGAGGAAATAATGACCAAAAATTTCCTAACCCTTATGAAAGACATAAATATCAATATCCAAGAAGGACTACACACCCCAAACAGAAAAGATTTGAATAGACCTACCCTGAGACACCTACTATTCAGAATGATAAATATCAGAGATTAAGACAGAATTTGGAAAGGAGCAAGAGAAAAGCAAAGCATCACATACAAGGGAAACTTGATAAGTTTAAGTACTGACCTATCATCAGAAACCATGAAGGCGAGAAGAAAGTTGTATGATGTATTTAAGATACTGAAAGAGAAAAACTGCCAGCCAAGAATTCTGTATCTGAAAAAATAGTCCTTCTAAAATGATGGTGAGTTCAAAGTCTTCACAGACAAAAAACAAAGACAAAAACTGATAGACTATGTTACCAAAAGACTAGAATTAAAAGGGGTACAAAAGTGAGTGCTACAGCCTCAAAGGAAAAAGCAAGGACAAGTGATTTGGACATAAATGTAGAAATGAAGATCATTAGAAAGGGTAAACTAAAGGATAAAAAGCCAGACAATAGAATGAAATGATATCAGAGAGCCAAAGTACAAAATGAAATAAGTAATGCATTTACAGTAATAATATTGAATGTTAAAGGCTTGAACTCCCCAATCAAAAGACATAGACCGATAGAATGGATTTTAAAAAATCATCTTTCTATATGTTGTCTTCTAGAGACTTACCTCAGATATAAGAACATAATGGGTTAAAAGTGAAAGGTTGGAAAAAGATATTCCATGCAAATAGTAACTAAAAAATAGCTGGAGTAGCGATACTAATATCGGACAAAATAGATTTCTAATGCAAAACTATTATAAGGGATGAAGAAGGTCATTATATATTAATAAAAAAGGCAATTCCCCAAGGAGAAATAACTATACTAAATATTTATGTACCTAATTTGATTGCCCCAAGATACATAAGATACACACTGGCAAAATTGAAGGGAGAAATAGAAGTTTCTACAATTATGGTTGGAGACTTCAATACACCACTCTCTGAATTGGATAGAACATCTGGACAGAGGATAAATGAGGAAAAAGAGAGCTTGAATAATATGATAAATAAACTAGACCCGATAGACATGTATAGAGCATTGTGCAGGTACACTTTCTTTTCAAGTGTTCACGGATCCTTCTCCAGGACAGAGCATATGTTGGGTACAAAACATGTCTCAACAAATTTCAAAAGATTGAAATTTTCTCTGATCATAACAGAATTAAGCTGGAAATCAATAATGGATGGAAAAAGGAAAAATTCATAAATATATGGAGATTAAACAGCACACTCTCAATCAGTGGGTCAAAGAAGAAATTGCAAGACAATTCAGCAAATGTCTTGAGATGTATGAAAATAAGAACACAACATATGAAAACCTGTGGCACACTGCAAAGGCAGTGCTGAGAGGGAAATTTATATCCTTCAATGTTTCCATTAAAAAAGAAGAAAGAGCTAAAATTGATGATCTAATTGCAAACCTGGAAGAACTAGAAAAAGTACAGCAAATTAATCCCAAACCAAGCTGAAGGAAAGAAATAATAAAGATCAGAGTAGAAATAAATGAAATTGAGAACCAAAAAGCAAAAGAGAGAATCAACAAAACCAATCACAAGTGAAGAGATTGAAACAGTCATCAAAAACCTCCCAAAGATGAAAAGCTCAAACCAGATGGCTTCACAGGTGAACTTACCCATCACTTACAGATAATCCAATACCAATCTTGTTCAAACTCTGCCAAAACATTGAACAGGAAAAAAAAGCTACCAAAATTATTCTATGAAGCCAACATCACCCTAATAACAAAACCAGATAAAAATACTACAAAAAAAGAAAATTACAGACCAATATCTCTAATGAATACAGATGCAAAAACCCTTAAAAAAAACCTTGCAGAATCTAAAATCACATTCAAAGAATTATACCCATGATAAAGTGGGTTTTATCCCAGGTATGAAAGGGTGGTTCAACACAAGAAATCCATTAGTGTAATAAACAAAATTGATGAATTGAAGAAAAAATCACATGATCCTCTCAATTGATGCAGAAAAGGAATTTGACAAAACACAGCACACTTTCTTTATAAACCACTCCAATATATAGGACTAGAAGGAAGCTTTCTCAATATGGTAATGTGCATATATGAAAAACCTACAGCTAGCATTGTACTCAATTTTGAAAGACTGAAAACTTTCCCATTGAGATCAGGAACAAAATAAGGATGCCCACTGTCATCACTGTTATTCAATATTGTGCTAGTGGTTCTAGCTAGAGAAATTAGGCTAGATAAAGAAATAAAAGGCACCTAGATAAGAAAGGAAGAGGTAAAAGTTTCACTATTTGCTGATGATATGATCCTATATCTAGAATCTCCTGAAGCATCCACAACAAAGCTACCAGAACTAATAGACGAATTCAGCAAAGTGACGGTATACAAGATTAATACCGAAACATCAATAGCATTTCTAGACACTTCTGATGTGCAATCTGTGGAGGAAATCAGAAAAAAATTCTGTTTATAGTAGCAACTAAATTAATCAAATATTTAGGAATAAACTTAACCAGGACATAAAGGACCTGTATTGAGAAAACTATAAAACATTGCTAAAAGAAACTGAAGAAAAATTAAATAAATGGATGAACATTCTGTGATCATGGATTAGAAGAGTAAATATCATTAAGGTGTCAATTCTACCCAAACTGATTTACAGTTTCAATGCAATCCCAATAAAAATCCCAACAACCTTTTTGTTTTTGCAGAAATGGAAAAACCAATGATCAAATTTATTTGGGAAGGTAATGTGCCATGAATAGCCAAAAATATCTTATAAAAGAAGAACAAAATTGGAGGACTCTCAATAACAGACTTTAAAGTATATTACTTACTTAACAACAGTGGTAAAAACAGCATGTGATGGCATAGAAACAGAAACATAGTCCAATGGTACTGAATGAAGAACTCAGAAATAGACCCTCACATATACAATCAAGAGATTTTTGACAAGGTATCAAGTCCTCCCAGCTGGGCCAGAACAGTCTATTCAACAAATGGCACTAGGAGAACTGTACAGTCATATCGAGAAGAAAGAAAGAAGACTTGTGTCTCACACCATAAACAAAAGTTTACTCAAAATGGATCAATGACATAAATATAAAAGCGACAACCACAGAACTCCTAGAAGAAAATGTAGGAAAACATCTTCAAGATCTTCTGTAGATGGCAGTTTCTTAAACCTTACAACCAAAGCATAAGCAACAAAAGAAAAAATCGATGAATGGAACCAACTCAAAATTAAAGACTTTTGCACCTCAAAGGACTTGGCCAAAAGGGTGAAAAAGCTGCCCACTGAATGGGAGAAAATATTTGGCAATCACATATCCAATAAGGGTTTAATAGCCATGATATGCAAAGAGATCATACAACTCAAAAATAAATAGATAAACTACCTGATTAAAAAATGTGCAAAAGACTTGAAAAGACAGTTGTCCAAAGAAGAAATACAAATGACAAATAAACACATGAAAAAATGTTAGACATCACTAGTGATTAGGGAAATGCAAATCAAAACTGCAATAAGATATCATTTCACACCTATCAGACCAGTTGCTATTGAAAATTTGGAAAATTGTAAATGTTGGAGAGGATGTGAGGAGATAGGAATGCTTATTCACTGTTGGTGCGAATGTAGAATGGTACAGCCACTGTGGAATACTGAATGGCAGTTCCTAAAGAGGTTGAATATATACTTGCCACAGGGCCCGGCAATACAATTACTAGGTATATACGCAGAAGAACTTAGAGCAGAGACATGAACAGACACCTGCACACCAATGTTCATAGCAGTATTGGTCATGATTTCCAAAAGTTGGAAACAACCCAGGTGTCCATCAACTGATGAATGGATAAAGAAATTGTGGTGTACACACACGATGGACTATTACGCAGCACTATGAAGACCTTAGGAAGACCTTATGTTGAGTGAAGCAAGTCAGACACAAAAGAACAAATACTGTATGATTGTGCTCTTATGAACTAAATACATTGTGCAAACTCATGGAGTTTATAATTAGAATATAGGTCACCAGATAATAGAAGGAGGTTAGAGAATGGAAAGCTGAGGGTTAATCTGTTCAGAATTGGTAAAAAGATTGTTTGTAAATGAATAGAAATGGTGAAAGCATATCATGGTGTTTGTAACTAGCAGAGCTATTATACGGACATGACAGTGATTGAAAGGGAAAGTCTAAGGTCATGTATATTACCAGAAGGAAAGATAAAAACTGTAATATGGGACTGTATAAGATAGTAAAATTTCATGTAAAACAGGAATATGGGTGATATTGCATATATAAGACTGTTTCTATGAAATACAAATATACTAGAAAGAAGCAAAAAGAATAGCAGCTACGCATGGCAGGGGAAGCATAGAGATTGAGAGGTGATGAGTTTTGTTTTATTATTATTATTATTATTGGAATAATGAAATTGCCTGAAGAATGATTGAAGTGATGAATGCACAAATAATTTGATTACACTGAATACCATTGTATACTTTGGATGGATTTATGTTTTATTAATATGTATTAATTAATGTTTTTGAAAAATTGATTTGTTTAAAAAAAAGTTAGGTAGCAGCATAGTCTAGCTACTGGATGTTTGTTCTTTTTTTAAACATACTATTACAAAAGGAAGTAGAGTCAAGGCCATGAAGATTTAGTCATTGCCTAGATTTTAAGATAGAGTGTGGTGTGATCAGATTGGCATTTGGATGGACTATTTCAGCAGCATTATGGTAGATAAAAAATGTGTAAATCTCTAGAACAGGATAGTTAGGAAATTGTGTAAATTACAAAGACAAAGTTAATGACTACAGGAACCTATAAGAAGCTGATAATTTAAACAATATATTCTTTAATTCTCAGAACACCTCTTTGAAGAAGACAATATTTTCACCAATTTACAGATGAATACATTTAGATTCAGAGAGGTTCAATTGTTCTATTTGATTCAATTATCCCAGGCACATATGCATAATTGGCTATTTAACTATCTTTTTCTAAGAAGTTATAAAAACACCTGCCCAGTAGTGAATGCAAGTCCTCAACCAGAGCAGATACCAGATTTTCTGCTAGGGTAGACAGTAATTTCCATTAGCCTGAGAATTGGTAAGCTACTATAAAAAGGCCTTATGTGAGTCAGATGATTCAAATAATTGGTTTCAAATGGTACACTGCAAAGTGTGCCAGATTTTCCATCCCAAGAAATTTGAATATTGAACAAATGATAGAATGCCCATTGATTTTTTTAAGCTTACTTTATTTCTTTTACATAATCTTTAACAGGAACACTTTGTTCCTAAATGTAGAAACATTTTTAACTTAATTTCATGCAAGTGTAAAGCACTAAGATATGAGTTTACAAAGTAAAGAAATCAAATTAACTTTCAAGCTTTCTAGAGTAAAGTTTTTAAATATCTCCCTTTTCCCACGATTTTAGTTTCCTTGACTGCTCATGTGAATACCCTGAAGTGGGTCAGATAGAACAATGGGAGTTTATTCACTCATGGATTTGAGGTTAGGGAAAAGTCCAGATGAAGGCATCATCAAGGCTATGCTTCCTAACAGAAGTCTGTGGTGTTCTGGAGCTGGCTGCTGGCTATTCTTGGTCCTTAGCTTGTCACAGGCAAGGCACATTGTAAGGCACGTGGTGGTGTCTCCTGGTCTCCCACTTCTCTTCTGGGTCCCACTGATGTTCAGCTTCTGGCTGCTCCCTCTGGCTTTGTCTTTCACTTTCTGAATTTCATTCTATTTATATAAAGGACTCCAGAAATAGCATTAAGACCCATCCTTATTGGGCTGGGCCATGCCTTAATTGAAGTAGATATCAAAAGGTCCTACTTACAATGTGTTTCCACCCATAGGAATGATTAGATTGAAGAAAGTATTTTTCTATGGTACATACAGCTTAAAACCAAGTGGTTTCTCCCACGAAACCACTTTCTGCTTTCCTCCAGACTCTTCAAGACACTATCATGATGACACTTTAAACAGGATCCCTGTTTATTTATACCCATGACCTCCTTATCTGACCAACCAAAGGAGAGTTTAGGAATCATTTCATGGTTGAAGAAAAGATTGCAGCTTTGTCTTCCTTCTTAGGAGAGAAAAGCAAACATTACATGTATCAATTTCTGGCAAAGGAAGGACACAAAAACTCAGAAGGGCATAATGATACATACCAATTTTATCTAAATGTATTTCCCCAAATATTTGGGATACTTGAAAACATTATACAGATGAAATGCTAATGATGCATATTATTTTGTAGCTATTGTTTATTTATATCTTATGATCTCTTTGTATTAAGCCATGTTCAGTTTTGGAGGCTTTCCTTGTGCAGCTATTATATAAATGTCACATAATGAATTCATTTTAAATCTCTCTCAGGAAGATTGATGATTAAATCTATGCCAAGAGTCAGAAAATATTTAAAAGCTCTGAGAAGATAGGAAATTAAAAACAGAATGTATAGATTCTACTTGGTACATTAAGTTCATCTAATTACACTTCTTTTAGAATATGGTCCAATTTCTACATTCACTTTTTTGCCACTTTGAGTCCAACAGACTCATTAAAGAATTTCTTATTCTAGTAATTCTACATATAAAAATAAGCTACAAAATTATTTTTCTTTGACCTTTTAATGGCTAAACATACATATTTTAAAAATATTAATTTTTTACCCTTTGAATTTCTTTTATAGAGGAAAACTAGTGATAATTGTAAATAGTTAGAAGAGCTACTAATGAAATAAACTAAGGAAAACAAATTTGCTTTTTTTTTTATTTTTTAAGGAAGCTGGAGAGGGACCTAAGGGACTGGAGATATAAAGAAAGAGGAAATTCAAGGACATGTTGTCATTTACGGAATACTTTCTAGGTACCTGGATATATATTTGTAGCCGTTGGGCATTATTTATGAATTCCAAAAATAGATATTGGATTATGCTTGTAAGCTGGTCTGTTCCTCTGGATGTGATAAAGTTATGATTAGGGCTTTGATTGGGCCATGTCAGTAGGACGTTGGGTCCCCGCTCCTTGGTGGTTGGAGACTCAGATAAAACTACATGGCAGAGCAGAGGAGTTAGTTGGAGTTTTGAGTTGGAGTTCTGATGCTGAGTTTTAATGGTGGAGCCCAGGGAAGTAAGCATACAGAGGAGTTTGGTCATGAGGAATGTGAGAAGGCCCCGGGAAAAGAGACTAGCCATTCGCCTGACAGTTCACAGCTGGCCTTGTGGAGGAAACAGAGGAGCTGAGCCCAGAGAATAACGGAGCCCAAGGAAGATATGAACACAAGAAGCCTGAACCCTGGCAAAGGTCGGCAGCTGTCTTGCTCCAACACGTGGCAACAGACCTTGGTGAGGGAAGAAACTTATGCTTAATGGCCTGGTAACTGTAAGCTTCTACCCCAAATAAATACCCTTTATAAAAACAAACCAATTTTTGGTATTTTGCACCAGCACCCCTCTGGCTGACTAATACAATATTCATATAAAATTTATAGCATTCTTTTATTCTACATGCTTTCTTTGACAGCCATTCTCTTTCACTTAAAAGGCAGTTTGTTTTTTAATTCTGAGTTTATATTTGAAATTATGCCTTTATTAAAGATTGGAAGATAATATATTATAGATGCTAACTTTTTCTATAATTGACCATAATAAAATAGTCTTTGATATATTTTCCTACAAAGATAACACATTGAAAATATTTATATGTTCCCTTAAAGCAAGGGTTTGAAAAATTTTGTGCAGAGTCAACCAGTAAATATTTTAGAATTTGTGGCCCATATGTTTTCTGTTGCAACTACCCAACTTTCCTTCTATTAAGAAATCAGCCATAGACAATAAGTGAATTAACTGATGATGTTTGTGTTCGAATAAAACTTTATTTACAAAAACAGGCAGCAGGCCCAATTTAGCTGGTGGTCATGTTTGTTATTTTATTATATAGTTAATAAAATCACACAGAAAGGCAAATATTTTCAGTATATTTGGAAAGTAAAGGAAACTAAAGTTTGCTTGCGTCAAAGTAAATTTGAGTTTGACTAATAAACAAAGTTAATGATCTACACTTACAGTTGATTTGTCCTTTGTAACAGAGAAGCATAGTTAGCACCAGGATAGTAAGAAGTTGGCAAGTATATTTATCTTCATTTTCATGAGATATAGTCATGTGGTTGCAGTCATGACCATGTATAGTTAAGTTATGCTAGACCTCTGTGTTTGGAAATGGATTTTAGGAATCAGGATGAATCAGTTCCAAATATATACATTCATGAACTCATTCATTCAAAATATTTATTGAGTACCTATTTTGTGTCAGGAACTATGCTAAGAACTGGAATATAAGGTAAACAAAAAAGGCATAACCTTATACTTACCTTTATCACTTAAATTTTGTTACGATTCTTTCTCTCTTTGCCATATATTCAAAAACTTTTCTTCCTGTTTTTATGCTATGGGCACTATGCTGACTTTTCTGACATCATGACTAAGTGTAAATCCAGAGGATATGTGCACTATTTAAATATATTCTATAGCAGGTACCAATAAAAGTATGTGGATGGTTAATGAGGAAATACCTTTGGAAAGACTGAATCATCTTTCCATTTTGAGTATGGAAAATATTTCAATTTATTTTCATAAAAGGAGGTGATCAAGGATGTGGTAGTTTAAAGCTTTTGTGGAACCAGGAAAATTATGTTCTTAAAATAATCCATTCCTGTCAATGTCAACCTATTGTAGGTGGGGTCTTTTGATTAAATTACTTCAGTTAAGGGTCTTTGATTAGATTCCTTCAGTAAGGTGTGACCCAGGATGGGTCTTAATCTTCTTATTAGAGTACTTTATTAACAAGAGTTGCAGAGACAGAGAGAATCCTCCAGAAGCTGAGAGAAAAAGTCCCAGGAGCCAGAAGCTGAAATCAAGTGAACCCAGGAGAGAAAAACACAGGAGCAGAGAAAGCTCAAGGAAGCCAGAGACTGGAAGCAATGAGACCCAGAGAAGAAGGGAGAGACAGTAGACACTGCCATTGTGCCCTGCCATGTGACAGAAGTCCAGGATTGCTGGCAGCTGTGCCTGTGGGGAGAGAGCTTTTCTTGACACCTTGATTTGGACATTTGTCTCAGCCTCAGAAATGTAAGCTTATAAGTTAATAAATTCCCATTGTAATAGATCATATGTTATGTGAATATATCTCAATAAAACTGCTCAATAAACAAATAAATAATTGTGCAAGAATAGCCAGAAATAGCAGCTATATACAGCAGAGGAAACAGAGAGATTGAGAGGTGAAAATTTATTTGTCTGTTTTTTGTTTATTATTATTGAAATAATGAAAATACTTTAATAATGACCAAAGCGATGAGTGCACAACTATGTTATTATACCAAATAAATCTCCATTGTAAAGGACAACCCATTTCTGGTATATTGCCTTGGCAGCCTTTAGCAAACTAAAGCAAGGGGAAATCACATCAAATAATCTATAGGAAAAAGGTAATATAAAAGTAAATTATAGACTATATAATTTAATTTTATCTGGATAAGGTGATATTTATTTTCCAGTATTTGTAACTTTTATAATTTGCTGTGATTTTCCTCATTATTAATCTGTATACTCAATATTATTTATATCTGGATACTTTATTTTAAATTGTATAACCTTCAAGCTCCACAAAATCTGAATTAATTCATGGCTAGACTAGTGTAAGAATACATTGTTTATTTAGTATTTTACTTACAGTTTCTTAACTCTTGCCCTTTTAAATATGTATTTGGCACTCTGCATTTTGCTTTTGAGTAAGAAATTCAGGTTCAGAGATTTGAAGACTTCTTTCATGAGGGTCATCAAATTAAATTGAGACTCAGGTATAGCTATTCCCACTCCAGTCCCATATACAAAACTTCCCTATTCACACTGTGAAAAATTTGATAAACTTTGCAGAGTTGCATCATCTATTGTTTCAAAAACATTCTTACATAATGATGAAAATGTTTTTATACATTATTACCTTGACTCCCAAACATGTATCTTAAGGCATGCATAATGTATACCCATGTTATAGCTTGTTTTATGACTTGCTTGAGGTCATGGGTAGGTTTAATTTTGAATAAAATCTTGGTGTACTTAAAAAATTCATGTACAGAATTATTTTACATGATAATCATGTGCTCCTTGAGAAGCAAAAAATAAATAAATTAAATTAAAAAAACATGGACAAAGAATTTTAAAGCTTTTGCCAGTATGCAATTAGAAATTACCCACAAAACTCCAATGAATCATTTTTATCATAATTTGTGACGCTGTATCTTTGCATTTCTAAAATAAAATTTTAATATATTTAACCACACAGGGAGGGAGTTAGGATTAAGCCAGTGAATTGGAAAATCAGACAGCTCATTGTACATTCAATAATAACTCCTAGACAAGCTTTTTATGAGCTACTTGTTCTAGTGAAATCCAAAGTAATATGACAGCATACATATAAAAAGTATTAAAATTTCAATAGCTCAGGAAACTTGATTTTAGCCAGACTAGTGAATGCTAAAATAAGATATACATTTACTTAGCATTATATATTAAATATAGAGACAATGTTTTTAAAGCATGAAAATTATAGCATCATAAGCCTTGTTAAGCACAAAAATGCTTGAGACATGTTACTTGAATTAAATTCAATATCATAGGAATAAACAATACAAATAAGTAATCTTTTACTTTATAAACAATGCAAAAATTAACTCAACATTGTCCTAATAAAAGAACATAGTGATAATTAGTAACATATACTACACTTTGTCCCTGAAAATATGTTATGTTAAATTAGATACCAATTACATTTCATTCTTTCTGGTGCCATATGTAATATCTCTATGAAATTAGCACAGCTGATTATAACTCAGGATTTTGATTAAACTAACTTTACAGTTTTTTTTTCAGTATCCTGCATGATAAAAAATTAATACAGTGCATGTTTAGTTTCTAACATACGATATAGGAGGGGAAATAAAATGGATTATTAATCCGTGGAAAAGGGAAGACACTATTTCCAACGTGTTGGTATTCCTTGACCAGGAAAAAAAGCGTTATCCTAACTGATATTTATCCTCTGCCTTCTATACCTCTAAACCAGTTTTCCTTCATCTTCAGACTGTACTTACACTAGACTGGGTTTCTTGCTCCCTAGAGTTCCACACACTTTCATCACTGAAAAGTATAAGCCCTTAATTGCCTTGCCGTTGTGAACTGGGTTTATTGTAATGTCTTATTCATCGTTATCACCAGGCACAAAATCATCACGAGTCCCTCTAGAGAATCTCTTGAATTCTTGGTATACTCTCCAGCTCCTCATGAAAATCAGGATCAATAAAACCAACCAGTGTAGTAAATCTGTTGTTTAACTCAGACTCATTGGATTGAGGTGCCCATATTGGCTAGGTTGTGAACCCCCTCTGGGAGCCAGGCCTGATCCTCAATTTATCATTTCAATCTTACTATGTTTTGTTGCAGCTGTGCCCGCCCAACCTTTATTATTTTGTAGACCTGAAATACTCCATTCATGATGAACATATGCCTTTTGATATCCCATGGTCAAGCACTCATTTCCCATTAGTTTCCAGTAACATACTAGGGGCTGTTGTTTAAACAGGACTTAATTATCTTCTATACACAACATAGCTTATTTCAGGTCCCTAAAAGTCTGATCGTCAAATTACCTCTTGATGCTTGTCAGATTTTCCACGTATCACTCATTCCCACAATGGATGTATCTACCAACAACAAAGGTGCTGAGTCATATGCCCTAGGTGCAGAGAAAGTGTTCACTGGAGCTTGGTACTGCTACAGAATCCTCTACTGTTCTAGGCCTTACTCCAAACTGGCACATTTGTGGGTGACCTAATAAATGGGAGAAAGCAGGATTTTAAAGTCTGGCATAAACCATCTCAAAATTCCAAATAGATACTGAGTGCTGTGTCTCCTTGTCACTGGAGAAGTGCAGGGATTGGGGTAGGAAAGCAAAGTGCAATAACTTGATCTTTACCTTCTCAAAGGACTTTATTATGAAAGTGAATTGACAATCTACACAATAGGAGAAAATATTTGGTAAACACAAATCTGATAAAAGTATAATATATAGAATATATTAAAAAATCCTTCAACTTAACAACAAAAAGACAAACAACAAACTGATTTAAAAATGGACCAAAGACTTGAATAGACATCTCTCCAAAGTTGATATGCAAATGGCCAGAAAGCATATGAAAAGATATGCTTTCATATGATATGAAAAGATGCTCAACATCATTAGCCATCAGGGAAATGCAGATGAAAATGAGATACCATTTTACTCCTATTAAAATAACTGTTATTAAAAACAAAACAAGACAGAAAAATAACAAGTGTTTGAGTGGCTAAGTTGAATTAGGAACACTCATTCATTGCTGGTGGCAATGTAAAATAGTACGGCTACTGTGGAAGACATTTTGGCAGTTCCTCAGAAAGCTAAGGATAACCCTACTACTAGATACACACCCAGAAAAATTGAAAGTAGAGACTCATATATTTGCACCCAATGTTCATAATGGCATTATTCACAGTTGCCAAAAGATGGAAGCAATCCAAGTTTCCATCGACCAATGAATGGATACATAAAATAAACCAACAAAGGAATATTATTCAGCTGTAAAAAGGAAAGAAGTTCTGATCCATGCAACAACTTGTATCATCCTTGAAGACATCATGTTGCGTGAAATAAGCCACACACAAAATGACAAATATTGTACAGTTTCACTGATTTGAAATAATTTAAATAAGTAAGCTTATAAAATCAGAATCTGGAATATACATTACCAGGGGATGGCGGGACAAGGGGATAGGAAATGGGAAGTTAAGGCTTAAAATGTACAAGGATCCTATTTGGAATGATGGAAATGTTTTGGTAATGGATGGTGGTAATGGTAGCACAACAATTTGAATGTAATTAACAGCATTCAATATACCAGAATGTGATTAAAAGGGAAATGTTAGATTGTATATATGGCAACAGAATAATTTTTTTTAAGGAATCCATGAAACTACACTTCACAAACAGTGAACCCTAAGTTAAACCATAGATTATAATTAACAGTACAATTATAAAAATGTATATCATCAGCTGCAACAAATGTTCCACCCCAATGTAAGGCGCTAATAATAAGGTGGTATATGGGAATCCTGCATTTTATGCAGGATTGCTTTGTAAATCCACAACTTCTCTAATAAAGGAAAAAGAATGGAGGTGTCCTAAAATTTCTCAAATCATCAGACTTTAACTTCATTGGTAAATCAGGCCTCTGAATTGCACAGGATTTGTTTTTCAAACTTGTGTACATGAGTCTTACTGAGAGGGCATAAAGGGTATTCATCAGGTCTAATTAGCAAAGTGCCGTCATTATAGTAGAAACTGAAATAATTTCAGTTCCTGTAGTCTATAAAGTAACTGAAACCCTGAGAGCCTTGGACAGAACAGTGAATGCAAACTTCATTTGAGTCTCCTTATTGAGGAGACTGCAGAGAACATAATCCCCAAATCAAGAACCATAACAAATTTCAAATTAGTACCAATAAAAATGCATCTGTCAAAGAAATGAAAAGAAATAAAAACTAAAAAAAAAAAAAAAAAAGCACCTGTCATAGGAACTATGAGTAAGACTATGTTACCTTGGTTTCAATTATACTAGTATGCATTACTCACCATGATTCATCAGTTTTTTGTTTGTTTGTATGTTTGTCTTTTCAGGTTTACCCAAAAGAATGAGGCTAAAGCCCCTGGATCTTTTAATTCTTTTATGATAGCATTAATTTCTTCATTTTCCCTTAGAAGTGGTATTACTTTTGATTTACTGTGTTTGCTGTGTTGGGGATCAGGTTTAGGTGGAATTAATTGGATTTTCCTACCATGTTGGTTCTTATTATACAGTCAGGAAACCAGAATGGAAGTGAGGTTTTTCTGGTGCTATTTATATCTAGCCCAATTATATGTTCAAGGACTAAAGATATAACCACAGTGTGGGTTCCTAAAGCTACTGGGCCCAGACAAGGTGAACTAGTATTAGGATTTCATGGCAAATAAAGGAAAAAAAATCTCTTGTATATGTAAGCGTCCTTATAGGAAGGACAGTGATATCATTTGGCACCCTCTCCCCACCCCACCCCCATATTTCAGATCCTACATTTAATGGTCCCCAAATGGTTTTAGAATTTTTCTTTCTCCAGTGCATAGTACTCTTGTAAATGCCCACATATCCTTTAGGAAAATATTGGAGAAATAGCTATTCTAAATACTTGAGATGATATTGCAGAGATCTTCAAGAAGATCCTATCTCCTCTTCAACCAATGAATTAGCCAAGATACCAAAACTAGACACGGGACCAGGATTTTCCATTGCAATATCTGACATCTTTTGCTTTTGCTTGCCACATCTTGATATTTTCAGGAAAGTAAAGATATTTGTAGTAATGTACAACAGTAAATTAAAATACAGTAAATAAAAACTATATATGGCTGCTCATCTGCTCCAATGATTTATTTCTGTTT
This sequence comes from Cabassous unicinctus, assembly GCA_029593785.1. Classification (NCBI taxonomy): domain Eukaryota; kingdom Metazoa; phylum Chordata; class Mammalia; order Cingulata; family Chlamyphoridae; genus Cabassous; species Cabassous unicinctus. The sequence goes on from JAQZBX010041373.1 coordinate 20,026, forward strand.
TGAAAATTAACCCACAACTTTCTGGATTAAGACAAACATTTGATTTTGTTCACACTTTTGTGGGTCAGGAATTCAGGAAGAGTTCAGATTGATGGTGTGTTACTAATTTATATGCCACCTGGGCCTAAAATATCAACAGCCAAGATGGCTTTATTACTCACATTTTTAATGACTTGGCTTTCATTGGTTCCCTTCTCTCTCTCTTTCTGTCTCCACATGGCATTTCATTCACTTGAATTGGACTTCTTACGTGAGAGTGGTCATAGAATAGTCAAACATCCTTTAAAATGGCTGGCTTACCCTAGAGCAAATATTTCAAGAACAAGCTTTCCAAAATGACAGAATGGAAACTTCCAGCCTCTTAAGGTCTAAGCATGGAAACATCTACCACATTCTATTGGTCAAAGAAGAGACCATATCAATTGAAGGGGAAGGTATATAGACCCCACTTCTCACCTTTCAAAAATATTTGAAGCCCACTGCACTAGTTTGTCTATGGGAAATCCATAGATTAAGGTAGTCTGATTTCTACTCTACATTTGCAATTTATAATGGCAATTACATCCTGAATTTTTATTTTTGGACTCTACCATTTTAGTAGTATATTATTTCCATTAATACCAGGATATCTTGTTCTGTGGCAGCATGTTTTCTTATCAGTCCTAGCCTAAATATTATACCAAACATTGACCTGACCAAAGATTCCAGAACCCCCTCACCAGTGCATCTTTTTTTTCCCTTAGAAAAAGGAGTGTCATTTGGAGGTTGGAGATGTTATTCACTCTCGCATAAAAATGCATTCTAACATTCTTACTACTTCTGGCAGCCTTCAGAAATCTTCCTCAATATTCTGCTGATGCAATTACAGCACTTTACCTCATTTACAGTAGACCATCATTATATTCATGATTCAAAGATCATCCTAGCAAAAAATTTACTTTTTCCAGGTATCCTAGTTATGAAGACAAACTCCCATGTCATGATTTTCCTCCCTTGTTTGCTTGTTAGCCTTTTATTTTGTTCACCAGTCCAATACCCACAAGGCATATTCCCACATGTGTTTCTGTTTCCTTCTGGTTTGTATTAACTAGGAACTACAATCATTTCATAAGTAAGGCGTTTCCTTAAAATAGGGGCTTCATTACCTTGCTTGGCAAGTGCTGAGACTTGGGGATAGTTATTGGTCTGAGAGGAAATGAACAGAGGAAGACAAGAATCTTGAAGAAAATATCAGCTTATATGATACTGCTCTCCTCTGGCAAGAGTCAGAGGCTTAAATCCTCTACCTTATTTTGAGGATTAGTGGGAATCTGGAAGTTCTAGAGTCTCACAATCATCACAGTTCTCTGAATCTTACTATTTTCCTTGAAATCTGGCATAAGATAACTGCAGTGACTATACATTCAATATTTCTAATAGCTCTGTCACTCTTACAATGAAATCTGGAGGCTCATTTTCTGTGAAGCATCCTAAGAGTGCAGAAAATATGGGCTATGGAAGCTTCTGGGTTATCCAACATGCCTTGAATTGGTAGTTGTAGAGCTTTAGGTACTGGTTTACCCAATGCTTTAACTTCCACTTTTATTTCATCACAATATTCCATGTATGACAGTCTGGAGAAGTATCATCAGTTTGCACGCCTGGGCTAATCACTACTTCAGTTAACACCAGCAATAGAGTCTAGTTCTTCATCTGTCAGGTAATGGCCCACTTCCAGAACACCATGGTGAAACACTGCTTTCTGGGGCTGCTCTTGGAACCAACAATCTTATCCTGGGTTCCCTTCCAAAAATGCAGTTTGAGATAAAATTTTGAATGCAGGCTATTTATTTATAATGTTATTGCAGAAAGAAGCAGTGAGGATGGAATGAAATAAGGAAAGTGACAAGGATGCATTATTGAGTTGCAAACACCTTTGGAGCAGTGGTGTTCCAATACACTAGAAACATCTGAAGAATCTTGCAAATATTTCTCAGTAGAATCCACCTGAGGGAGTAAATGGAAAAGCTTTTATCAACAGCTGTCCCTGGGGCATTGACTGTACTACACTTGGAGGATACACTTATATGAGTGTCAATTGGGTTCTACAGGCATCGTTTGCTGGATCCTCAGAGAAGTTCCAGGGCAAAATCCAGAGAAATGTGGTAGCTGCTAAGGTGAGACCCTTTCAGTATTAAGTATGTCAAAACTTGTGAAGAACTATTTTCTCTGTGACTCAAATCAAATGAGGCCAACAGGATAGTAGGCATTGCTCAAGACCCTGTGAGAAAGCATCTAAAGAAGAGATGACATGAAATGGAGAAAAAAAAAAAGTTGATAGATTTTAAACATGAAGAAAAACAGTTAGT
>JAQZBX010041374.1:0-16920 GCA_029593785.1 Cabassous unicinctus
GAGCTCCCCAGGATGGGAATTCGATATTCTTTGAGTTATTGTATGAATCTCCACCCACTGTCACAATGCCCCATGAAAACATTTTTATGCCTTATAGGTATGTGCCAGGTGAACCTCCTCCCATGCATTCCTAATACTGAAACCCCACACCAATGATCCTCCCCTGCCACAGTTGTAACCCTTCTGTGATCTAAAACCTCTTCAAAAATGAAGCTAAAAAAATAACCAAATACTGTTATTAAGAAAATGAAATAATAATGATAGTTGTAAAAATAACAAACAAAATACAAACAAAAATAGGAATAAAAAAATAATAAAAAATATAAAATTTAAAAAAAATTTTGACATGTCTTTCATCACCGTAAGATCAGTTATCTTGTATGTATAGTGACATTTCCTTCTGTATATTCCCCAAGTGTCTTATTTTTTTCATTTTGTCTTCAAAGAAGCTTTAGTTTACAGAAAACTCATGTACTGAATATAGGGGATTCTGGGCAACTCACTCTGCAGCAGGCCCTCAGTCTACTCCTCAGACCATGTACTTTTCTCATTTTCTTGTTTCTTAATAAACTATTTACTCCCTTGCCTACCCTAAAAAAAATTAAAGAATATAGGGGATTCCCATATACTCACTATGCCCCTCCCTTTCCCCCTGTCCCCTATTAATAACATTTTACTTGTGGGTGGTACATTTGTTACAATAGATGTATAAATATTGAAATGTTGCTGCTAACCATGGTCATTGATTTATATTATGGTTTACATTTTGGACCATAAACTTTTATAAATTTTCATGAAATTTAACATGGCCTGCAACCATCATTGCAACATCATGTATTACAATTCCATTGCCCCCAAAATGCCCCTGTTCCATCTATTCTAGTCCTCCCTCCCCCTCCCCTCGGGACCCACAGCAACCACCAAGCTTCACTCCTTGTAGAACAAGATTCATAGTTACTTGTAACAACACTGAGGGCTTGACATACTTGCCTGTCCTCCTCCATTAGGCACTGCTTGTGCTCTGGAAAGCCTCCCGCCCCTCTGTCTGAGAACATACCAGGACTCCCAAGGGTGAGAGTCCAACACCTTCCTGCTCATTATGTGGGTCTCCACCCACTGATACAACCCACTATGACGAGACGTACACTCACACGCTCCCTAGAGGCCTGGGGGGCATTCGGGACAGGGTGCACCTGGGGCAGGCTCCGTGCTTTTTAAACTTAGTAAAGGCATTGTTTTTGCCATAATTCAATGTTCCATCAAAATTTCATTTAAAATTTCTCTACAAATACAAATGATTTCCTCTTCAGTGTTTAACACTGTAACTGAATTTGTAATAGCCTTCACAACAATGTCAGTAAACATTAAACATTACAAAGTTCCCAAAGCTCTACTTTAATTTCATTAATGATATTATATAACATGACACTGGTGAGAAATTTGCATTATTTAAATATGCGAAATTCACCCAAAGTGTTAATTGCTGTTGCTTTAGATTTCATAGGTACACAAGAATAATTGGAATACAAATTGAGCAAAATTAAATTGGAAATAGTTGAACGAGTTGAACAGCCATGCTTCTCAGAGTGAAATGTAACAGAGCTTTATGCAGCTGCTCATGATCTGTTTTCATTTTGAAGACAGACTTCTTAAAATAATTATTCACCTTTGAAAAAAAAGGCAGGTGTTTCTTCAGGATATTTGTATTGTCCAGTTTTCACCTGGATGGTGATATTAAATATTTTATGGAAGATACATGTTCATCGTAAAATGTCTTGAGAAACAGAAATTCAGTTCATAATTTTCATTAAGCATATACTTACATTTTAACACTTTGCTGCTGAATGTTATTGCAAAATGAATGTCTTCAGACAATAAAATAAATCATTATACCATATAACAAAAGACAACCCACAGTAGAAAGAGCATCAGACATTCTGCTTTACTTCACGGTGGATTGCCCAGCCTTCCCCCTGCCCCGCCCCGCCTGCCTCCCAAAGTCCACACCCCACTCACCTGTAGTGTCCCATAAGAGAATTTTTCAGATTTAATTGCACTTTTAATGGCAGTACTAGGCAAGAACACAGCAGAAGGAAAGATCACAAGGTGGACGGCCACCAAATCCACTTGGCATGTTTTAATGCAACTATTAATGATAATACTGCTTGAAAATGAAAACTCCAGCACAAAATGCTAAATGGGACAGGACTCTAGGACAATAAGCTTGAACTGAAACTGTGTTTGCCAAACTGGGACATGTGGTCATGTTATTAGCAGGTGTTTCAGATGATCTCATGGAATACAGTCCAACTTGGAGGGTCAGACCAGTAGGTCCCTGTACCTGTCCAAGGTGTGTCCTGGCCTGGCTGGTGTGACCATGGCTTATCTAGACAGGCACTGCTCCTGTCTCCCTTTCAGATTCTGCTCCTATCTCCCTTTGACAGCGAATGTGAGTCTAGATGTAAATGAGTGGTATATTTCCTAGGTATGTGTAATTAAATATCTTTCTTGTATAATGAAGACATAAAACCTCATTTCTTTCAAGGAAATCTCCCTGGACTTCAGAGAAAGAAGGAATTATTCTGCATTCTGCTTCTGAAATGATGGAATATTAGAGATTTAGATTCTGCTCATTTCCACATAATTCCCTCCATCCCTCAGGTACAGAATGGCTGGTGCCTGGAGGCTGGTGGAGGGCAGATGTACATCTCACAGGCCAGGCCTACCTGGTTCCCCAAAGGGCTGCAGAGAATGAGGTGTGGGGGTATTTTAGGACCCAAAGTACAAAGGCACAGACATTAACAAACATATTTTTCCCCCCTCTGGCAACATTTGCATACCATGAGGTTTAGCCTGAACTTGAGTATGAGACATCATGGCTTGTAAGGCATTGTCAATTCAGTCATGGAATTTCTGGTTAAAAAGAGAATAGGGCATTTTGTCTAACTCATGTATATAAGACATATCTTAGTTTTAAAGCTCTTGAAATGTTAAAAAACCCACTGAATTTTAAAATACAGGAAATTTACCTTTGAAAGTCTTAATTTACGGGACAGTTAATATTCAAACCACTTTGTGTGTACGTGGCACCTGCGACCTGCAAGTGTGTCCTGTGGGCAGCAGGTACTATGAGGTTGAACCTGATATGGTCTCTACTTTTTTATGGCCACACCCTTAGAGTTTCAACAATATCATATGACTCAGCCTAACACAGTAAAAACAATAAGAAAGCCTTTTGGTAATGGGTCAGTCATTACATGCATCACACTTTACATAAATATTGTTAAATCTTTACAAACCAACACACGAGTTACTCATCATTAGCCCCCTTTTTATAGATGAGAAAACGTTGAGGCAGAAATGCACACGTGCTAACATGCCAGCCACGCCTGGAAGGGCTCTGCTCCTGGGTGAAAAGACCTGCTCCCCTCTTTCTCACCCTTGTCTTCTTGTTGGGTCTGCTTCTCTGGCTCGCAAAATTACATTTAAAGCAGATGTCACATGATGGGAAAAGGAATGCTCTCCTCAGGTTCTGAGCTGGAAAAAGATCTTCCCAATTGTAAGAACACGGCCAATGTGGTACTTCAGCTGCAATATGAAAAGGTCTTTTTGCTGAGAGCTTGATCAGCATGTTCACTATTACCATTTCTTACTCATAATTCTGTTACTCAAATATAGAATCGAGGGTGGTACAGTCCCATAACTAACTCCTGACTCCAAGAGCAAGCAGAGGTGCTTGTTAATGGAGAAGGATTTATGCCTGCTTTGTGGAGGACCTGCCCCAGATGTTTTAGGAGATTTTGAGAGTTTGAAAAATAGAGAGAGAGAATTTTTTATATTCAAGGAATTCCAACTATATTCAGGAAGATGTCAGTGACAGGAAAATCATGATAAAATTCAATTTGTGATGCAGGGATTCAAAGTCACTGTTGATAGTCATTTGGAAGGAAGATACACAGCCACAAAAAGGGGTCACCTTTCATCTCTTTTTAAAAAGATTTTAACACTTATACTAAATTTTTAAATGAACATACAAAGGACTTATATAAGGTTTATGCCCAATTCAAAGAATAATTTTAAGTTAATAAAAGTAACATGCCTGGACCCATCACTCCATCTAAATGTGGAACCTTAAAAGCCCCAGTGCAATTCTCTTCCTTGGATTCCCCCTTCTTCCCCCAGAGTACTTTACTTTTGCTTGTGTTTAAATTCTCTAAAAAAAGACTCATGCTTTAGGTGTGGGGCTGGGCAGTGGGTAAGAGCTTGAACCCTGTCCTCTGAGGACCTGCATTTCACTCCCATATTTCCACTTTCCATCTGTGCGGTGGGTGGGCAAGGTGCCAAGGTCACATTCCTCTCATGTAAATAGCGATAGCAGTAATTTATACCTCATACAGTTACCGTGCGCTGTGAGTTGACACATGACCAACCCGGAGAACAGTTTGGTGCACAGTAAGTGCCGTAAAAGTGATTGTCATCATTCCTCTGCCCCATGCTTTCATCAGTTCATATTACATTGGTAAGCTCTTTCCTAGTTGATGTGTGTATATATCAGTACTTTTATTTTTTCTTTTGCATTCAAATCTTCAATCATATATAAACAATCAATAAATTTAGGGATGGAATTACTGGGTCATAAGATATACATATTTTCAAATTTACTAGAGAATGCACATTTCTTTAGGGAGTGGATTATTCAAACCCTTAAGGTATTTTTTGGCCTTCTCTTATCTTTCTCAAGTCTAATGTTTATAATGTGTTGGAGTGTATTTTCTCTGTGGTTGCTAAGCTCATAAGATGGGCTCCTTTGGATTGAATAGACAGGCAGCCTAAAGAAAGTCCAACCTGGAGGACAGCTTCTAACCTGCAGCAAGCCTCACATTCAAGCCTTGGACCCAGTCCTGCTCCTGCCGCTTGCCTCCCCCCGAGCCTTAGTGTCTTCATTTGTAATGCTTCAAATGACATCATGAGTATGGAGTGATTTTTTTAATACGAAATGTCTTAATTTGCTAAAGCTGCTATGGCAAATATCACACAATGGGTCAGCTTACTCAGCAAGAATTTTTCTCACAGTTTTGGAGGTTAGAAGTCCAAAATCAAGGTCGTGCAAGGCCATGCTTTCTCCAAAGTCTGTGGCATTCTGGTGAAGGCAATCCCCGTCACATGGTGACCTCTCTGGATCCTTCTGACTTCTGGCTTCTTATGACTGACTGCAACCAAATTTCCCTTGCTTATAATCGTGTCATGTGGATTCAATTTTGCCTCATCTAAAAAGGACCTTCAAGATCCTATTCACAAGTAAGTCCACATCTTTAATAATAACATCTTCAGAGCAGAGGTCCTATTTACCAAATGGGCTCACACCCACAGGAATGCAGACTAACACTTCGACATGCTTTCTGTGGGGGTCATGAATTCAACCCCCCTAAAAAAGTGGTAGGGATAAGAGAGCCACACCACCTAGTCAACATCAATTGGACTTTCTCCCAATGTTGGGCAGATATTAGGCTCTGAGCATGCAGTTGTTGGTAAAAGAAGTAAAAGCATACATGTCTCAAGTCTTTCCCTGCAACCTTATAAAAGAGAGTAGTGGAGTGATGTCTAAAGAATGTTAAGATAAAATATTTGTATTCCGTGATACTATATCCTGCTCAGCTGACAGCTATAAGTGAAGTCAGGAAAATCAAGTCTAAGACATGCAAAGGATTTGGAAATAAAGCTCCTATGCACCTTCTCTGGACAAACAACCTAATAACACATTCAAGCCAATTGTGAGATGGATTAATAACCAGGATTAAAAAGCCATAATGATGAAATAATCCAAAAACAATTTTAGCATATAATTAATATTTGTTATAGATATGATTCCAAGTTATGGGTCACAAATAATTCTTGAGGTAGAATTTATATAGAGAAAAATGTTTAAAGTCAGTGAGCTTTAATTCCATCTTTTAGCAATAAAACCTGAAAATTTGGAAGTTAAGTCCTGGGAGAAAGCAAAAGTGAGTATTGATCTTACAAAGGTGGAAGGGTTACTAAGAAACTTGTGGTTACAGATCCTGCCAACAGGTATTTAAGGCGTAAAGACAATCTGGAGGGTAACCAGGAGAAGAATTACTGCATATGTGCCCTCCAAATCACAAATCACAAATCACAAATCACAAATAGGATTTTGACAAGGATCAAATGAATCAAAAATAAGAAAACGAAGTAATAAAGAGCACAAAAACCATGGGATGGAAATCAGACGAAATTAATTACTTATGACCAAAGTTTAGATGGATTAAATTAATTACCAAGAACAGACTTTGACATTCTGCAACAGCAACAAAAAAACAATCTGTCTCGGCATCATCTGCCACAGGCTTTCCCACAGCAAAGCCGTGTGGGAAGGTTAAAAGGGAAAAGATGGCAGAATGCATCGGGCCAAAACAAAGAGCGCACCGCAGGCAACAATAACCTAAGATAAATTATGAATCGAAGTAAAAAATATTACACAGGACAAAGTGGCCCATGTTTTGTTGCTGGGACATTTTAATACAACAAGATGACACTTAGGTGCCAAATAATATCAACGCAGATAAAAATCAGATTGAAATACAAAAAGAAAGTGCCAGATACCCCAAAAGCAGATCTTTTAATCTTTGCAACATCAAGACAGCAAAAAGAAATAGGGATATACTGGTTTTGATTATTATAATTAATATGGTATACATCGTAGTTATCAGGAAACTCAGCACTTTGTCACTGAGATAAATATCTTTTGCAACATTCAGTTGATATAAAATGAGAACATTTTAAAAACTTAAAGCAAATCCTTATGACTTACAGAAACCAGAAATTGTATAGGGTGCATATTTTATTTTTGATCATCAATAATATCATAAATATCAACATTCATGCACTCAACATGTGTGAAGCAAATATCTACAGAGCGCCTTCTGTGCTCAAGATTACATTCAAAGCATTAAGGACAGAACAATGAGGAAGACAGGCAAAACTCCCTGCCCAAATGTCTCCTTTGTAATAGAGGCAGACACAAAATAAGCAAATATATTAGCCAGACGAGAATAGCTACAAGGGAAAATGAGCAGGGAAGTGCAGTAGGGAGAGTTCGGGGTGGGGTCACGCTTTAATAGGGTGGTCAAGAAAGACCTTAGTTCAAAATCGACATGTGAGCAAAGCCCCCCCGAGGTAAGGAGCACGCCGCTGCCTCTCTGGGAGGAAGGTATGCCACGTAGACAGAGCGGATTGTGGGAGCGAGCAAGGCATATGCCGGGAATGGCCAGAAGGCCCGTGGGAGAGAGAGGCGGGAGGAGGAGACAAGCGGTGGGGGCCCAGGTGGTATCGGGTCTTGCTGCCCAGCGTGAGGGTTTTGGCTTCTGCTTCGAGTCAGCGGGAGCCCTGGGGCCACCCTGAGCAGAGGCACATTGCGAATTGACCCACTGCTTGGAAGCATCTTGCTGTGGTCTGTGCTGGGAACAGGTGGGAGCAGAGCGTCAGGCCAGGAGGCTGATGCAATGGCCCAGCCGACCTTGGTGGCAGCTTGGTGCAGCAGGAGCAGTGGGTGAAGACAGTCTCCCATCACTTAGGCCTTATTCTCACATGCCCTACACATCCTCCAGTCCGACTCAATGCCCTACATTCCTGCCTCCTCAGAATCAGCCCTGCGGTGCCCCCTGGAGTTGCTGTCTCCCAGCAAAATCTCCCATAACTTCAACTGCTTCTTTGGATATTCTCTCTTCCCCCTGGCTTAAAATCCAGCTGTTTCCTGAAAAGCCATCTTCCCCGTAGTCTTGCCAAATTGGGATGATTTAAATCAGCTGCCGCACGTGGTCATCCTCTGAGATCAGGTGACTCCCTGATACTTATGAAAGACTCTAGAGCCCGGCTTCCTGTCTGCCTCTATGCTCACTTTTAACCATGTTATTTTTATTTATCTGTTTACTTTCATTTTCCTCCATTCGTGATGATGGCAGCATCCACGGGGAGCATCCCTGCAGTGAATCGGTCTTCTAAGTTATGGAAATCTTGTCCTCCACTCCATCCTCTCTCACGCCATATCCAGGTCCTCCAGTCTTCAGAACTGCAAAACTCTTGGATTACCAGCCCTCCCGCCCCAGGGTCCTTATTCTACTGTGCCCACTTCACAAGTCTTCATTGTGGAAACAAGGGCACTTCATTCTGATGCTGAATTAACCGCACCAACCACGTTTTCCAGGTCCATCTTTCCCCTTATGTCTTGGCTTCACCCTTGATGCAAATTAGATGCCATGGCCTGTCATAAACCCTCTTATTTACACTCTCAGCCCCTTTGCTTTTCATTCCCTCTGACCTACTAAACCCCCTTTCTCCACCCACTCTGTACCTCACCCCAGCAGCTGAATATAGTTACAGTAAAACAGAAAACTATACTGTCTGGACTTACTTTAAATTAAATTCTTGATCAAACAAGCACTCAGAATTGCCCAGCAACACTAACATAATTTGTAAAATGTCTACTCTTTTCTGCAAAATAACTGTATTACACATTCTCCTACCTCCTCAGTCTGTCAGCATCACGTTCATCATTGAGAAAACAAAAACTGCCTCCTGGGTCCACCCTGAAATCCACCCAACTGCCTGCTGCTGTGCTCCTATTTCCCACCCTACCCTTGTATATTCTAAAGAGGGTTCCCCTTTTATCCCCATCCCTCCACTGGTCTCCACTGGTCTCTGCTTGCCTTCTCAGAGATGAAATTGTTCTCTTGCAATGACCTCATTTTTCATCTTCTCTTCTCAGCAGAACCCTCCCAGAATTGCCCTATCAGTGAGTTCACTTCTTCGTCTCACATTCTCTCCTAAACCCATTTCTTTCCGGCTTTTTCCCACGAAGCCCCTTGCTCTGTTACTTCTTCAGATCAAGAGTGACTTCCCTTATGGCATACACAAGACCACGTGCCTTTGTTTTCATGTGCCTTGACTTGAAAGCAGTTCTTCCTTTCTTCCACCTTCTTGCAGTGTGCGTCCCCTTGGCCCCTGGGCACCACATGCTCTTGGTGGTCCCCTCCCTCTTTCCCCAGTGACTGCTCCCTCACCATTGCAGCTCTAAGTTCCCCAGGACTCGGTCCTGGACCTCCCTGTCTGCACACCACCAGTGAGCCCATCCAGGCCCACAGCTCCACATTCTATCTATAACCTGATCACTCCCTGGGTCCTACCCTGTCCACTGGGCTCCAGAACTAGTAACTCCAACTGCCATTTTGATTTTGGATGCCTGACGACATCTCAGACTTCTTATGCCACACCTGAACTCTTCATTTTCCTTCTACAGGGCTCCAGTGCTTCTTGACTTTCCCCCACTTCTGTAAATGGCACAAACCACACAGGCACTCAAGTCCAAGCATATAAATCCTTGATTCTTCACTTGTGCAATCCTCTTCACCTCCCCCACCACCACATCTGAGATCCACAGATCCCAGCGTCTTTCCCTCCAAAAATATCTCAAGTCTGACCTCACTCCATTTCAACTGTGATGGTCTGGTTCAAGTCATCATCCTCTCTCAGTGGAACAAATGCCATGGCTTTCCAGGTGATTCTTATGCCTCCACCTGTGCAGGGCTATGTGTCAAGCAAGGTGAGGACTGTGGTCTGTCAACTAGCAGGTCAGATAAAAATGATTCGGGGAAGCCACCTTTTTCATGTCTTTCTGTGGCTTGTAAGGGCAAGGAGAGGCCTAGCTGCCCAAGCAAGGTGAACCTCAAGATGAGACAGACTTGCAGTGAATCGGGCCAAACTAGATTGGCCTAAAGTCAAATTGGATTATGAGCTGGAAGTGAGAAAAGCTTCACTGGAATTAAATGCTATTTAGATTATGTTTCCAGTGCCAAGAAAGAGCTGGCTTCAAGATGGATCAGAGAGCAATTTTTACCAAATAAATGATGGGAATGTCATCCCCTGAGACATTTAAAAATCTCCTTGGCATCTGGTTTTAATTATACTATCTGTTCACTACCATCCCCAAGACAGTATTTCTCAAGATTCTAGGATATAATTTTGATTATTTCATTCAACAAACATTTGCTAAGTGCTTGCCCTGTAACAGGAACTATGTGAGGTGCTGGCAAAATGAAGACATGCTGGAAGTGTGCAGGGAAGAATAGGCTTAGTAGAAGACTTAGTGCCCATATACTTTATTTTTAAAAAGTTAATCAAGTCCTGGTGGAGGCAATGGATCCCAGATTTGAAAGTCTTCAGAGCATCCTGCCTGGCCCGGGATTCCCCTCCTGGAACCTTCCACACCAGAGTATGTTTTCCATGAGGATGGGCACTGTGAGCTCTTCTCTGGCCAGCACTTGCCAAGGAAAGGGCTCCTCTGGCCTCTGCTTGGTCTCTGTATTGCCCACATCAGGCTGGAGGTTGAGGGGAGGGCTTGCTAGACAGAGTCAAAGGAAGGTGACCACCAATCAGAAGCCAGTCATCATTTGTGGAGACAGAATCCCTGGATGGAGAACTCGGCAGGAATAATAGGAGGAGGGAAATGTAACCTTTGTAGTGTTCCACCTGTAATTATAGCCAGTGTTTTTCAAGAGGGTTCTGTGCAAGGAATTATACCTATAAGACGTCCTGAGGGGCTGAGAGAAAAGGTATCTGGTGGTGAGGGGAAGAGAAGGAGGGTGTTGTGTTTGAGCAACTTGAGCTTAAAGATCCCCGGGATTCAAACAGTCATTGGAATAAAAGTTTTGAGACTTTAGAAACTGAAAAGAAATTTGTTCATATTTACTTAAACCATCATTTCACAAACTTATTCGAATGTGGATACCCCATCCCCTGACTTCTTTTGTAGCCTCTCTATGGTAGCGCCCACCTGATGGGCTTGTGAAACAGCTTGGGAATTTACACGTATATTTAGAAGCCAAATGGAAAGACAATTGTGGAAATTCAGCTTAAAAGGAAACTTGAAGAATACATTAGAGGAGGCTTGTAATGATTTTATTCCAGGATTGCAAACACCACACCCATTGTGGGGCCTTGGGAGGAGTTTCACTGCAGACCCTGGGCCAGGTCAGCACTGACTCCACCGAATGAGGACACTGCATAGGTGGGGAGGCAGTACTACTGTTCCTCAGAATCATGCCATACATGCAGAGGACTTAACTCACACATCACTTGCTACAGAACCCAACACTGAGGCAGTTTCAGCCTATGCGTTATGAAAGAGTGCAGGAGAGACACCCTGGGGGACCAAATATATGCCAAGCCAAGCACCAGCCATCTGACTGAACCCTTGGGCCTGGGTGTCTAATCCTCATGGCACCCTGTGAAGTTGAGGCATCATCCTCATTTTAGAGACTAGGTGGGACTCAGCGATGTCTATTAGCTCCCCCAATGAAGCCAGGAGATATGAGAAGGAGGTTGCAGAGCCATTGGTTCCCAAGCCCTAACCGGTATCTTCTCTGTACCACACTGCTCCCGAGCTGTGGCCAGGCAGGAGAGGACCTGGGCAGGAGACAAGGGCAAGGCTGTGGGAGAAACAGAGCAGTGGCAGAATGGGCTTTGCATCTGCAGGAAAGAAGTGTCGGTTCCCACAACTCATCTGAGCCAGCTGCCACCCAGGGTCTGGGTGATGAGTAGGGAAAACAGAACCAGCAGAGGCAGGTAGGCTGGGAAAAATCAGAGTTAGAAAATGGGGCTCTTTCTGGAGATCTTCAGGGGCTGGGCTTCCCTAAGAGTACAGGGCTTTGGATGGTCTTAGGAAGGAGGAGGCACAAACCCCAGCAAATGGGTGGACCTGTCTCAGCAGCATCAGGCAGGAAGGTCAACGTAATGGAAATATGGGCGTCCTCCCAGGCTGCTTAAAGCAGATACCATGGAATGGTTTTGGCTTAAACAATGGAAATTTATAAGCTTACAAGCTACAGTTTCGAGGCCATGAAAATGTCCAAATCAAGGCATCATCTAGGTGATGCTTTCTTCCCAAAGACCAGGTGCCAGCGATCCTGGGCTCCTCTATCACATGGAAAGGCACATGGCAGCATTAGCTGGTCCCTCCCTTTTCGTTTCGGTGGCTTTTCTCTCTTTGTCTGAATTTCATTACATTTGTAAAGGACTCCAGTAATATGATGAAGACCCATTCTGAATGAGGCGGGTCACATTTAACTAAGCCAGTTCCATCAAAAAGCCCTACTTATAATTTTACAATTGGTTTACACCCACAGGAATGGATTCAACCTAAGAGCATCATTTTCTGGGGTACATACAGCTTCAAGACACCTTCTGGACCCCAAAATATGTTCTTTTCACATACAGTAAAACATTCATTCCATCACAACATCCCAAGAGCCTTAAGTTATTTCAATAACAATGCTAAATACAAAGTCTCATCAAAATCGTTTATAGGTGTAGTCTGCCCTAGGACACAATTCCCCTCTGGCTGTGGACCTGTGAAACCAAGAGAATAAGTTTTCTGCTTCCAGTACACAAAGGATGGACATTCATAGGATGAACATTCCTATTCCCATAGGGAGAAATTAGAAGGAAAACAGGGGTCATGGTTCCCAAACAATTCCAAAACCCTACAAAGCAAACTCCCTTAGGTATCAAGGTCTGGAAGTGACCTTTGGAAGGATGTTTTATCTTCCAGTCCTGATGGAGCAGCAAGTGCACCCCTTCCAAGTGTTTGTGCAGTGGCTATGCTTTTCTCAAACACTGAAGTGAAGGCTCCCCCCCTTGAGAAGACTGGGGTGGCTGCCAGACTCTCTGAAATCGCAGGGAATTGGCTCCACCTTCTGAAAATATTCAGGTGGCAGCACATTTCCTGAACAATAAGGCAGAAAGCCCACTCCCTCTGAGCTCCAGGGCAGCCTCACCCTTTCCATGCACATGGATGGGTTTGCTCTCTTGGCCTTTGTAAAAGTCTTTGGTCTGGACCTCAACTTCCTGGGTCCTCAAGATTCTAGTGATTTTACCTTCAATCTGTCCCTTTTCAGTCCCTTTTAGTCCAGGCTGGCAGTGGTTCCATTCATACAGATCTCACGAAAACCTTGTTGTTTTTGCACATAGTAGACAGGGGTCCAATGCATCAGACAGTAGGACTCTCCACAAATCCTTCTGAATAGCTGCACCTCCAGTTCTGACTTGCACTAAAATGGCTGATTCCATGTTCAGTTAAACCTTTACATGGAGCATTATTCTCTGGGGACTTGCTCAGGAAGCTCAGAATTTTCCAAACCAATTTCTGGTTTCTTTGTGCCCAGGAGTTCCTCTCACATTTTATTATAAGCTGCAAGGAGAAACCAGACTGCACTTCCTATATCTAGCTTGGAAATCTCCTCAGGTAACTATCCCGCTTCATCACTTTCAAAATCTGCCTTCCATCCAACATCAAAACTCAATTTTGCCAAGTTTTCTGCCTCCTTGAAACAAGGGCTGCCTCTCCTTCAGTTTCCCAAAACATAGTCATCATCTTCTTTTAAGGCCCCATTAGAACTACGTTTACCGTACATATTTCTATCAACAGTCTTTTCACAGTAATCCAGACATTTTATATCAAGTGCCTCATAGCTCTTCCAGCTTCTACCATTGCCCGATTCTAAAGCTGTTTCCACATTTTTGTTATCTGCAATAGTAGCACTCTACTTTTGGTACTAAAATCGGTTTTAGTTTCCCAGGTTGCTTAAGGCGCATACTTTGAAATCATTTGGGCTTAAACAATGGGAATTTATTAGCTTACAAGCTTCTGAGGCCATGAAAATGTCTAAATCATGTTTTTCTGGGGTACAAACAGCTGCAAATCACCAAAGTTGGGATTAAGTTTTCCATCCTAATTTGCCCTAAAATTGCAGGGCTTAAATTATAACCCTTGGCCAAGAAGAGACCAAATGAAGGAAATGTCAACAACGTGACAGATGCCCTGGGATGTCCTTGCCTTTCCTCCGTCCATTCCCCTGGGTTCAGCTCACAGGCATTAACACAAACCCTGGGTGTGAGCTGCAGCCATGTGCTCCAAAGAGCTACTAGCATGGCACAGGGAAGCCCCTCCTCCACTTCAGGGAAGGCCAAGTCTGCCCAAATTAACAAACATAGCCACTGAGACTGACCAAAAGCTGCCGTGCCTCCACACAGGCAGACCCACGAGCCCCTCCCTAGAACGGGTTCCGGTGATTTCACCTGATCAGCAGCCAAGCAAGGGAGCGTTAGCATCACAGCTGTTTCACAGCTGTACCCGCCGACCCAGAGTGGGTATCCTGTGCATCAAACATGTTCCAGAGATGAGAGGAGAAGGAGGAGAAGAACTCTCTATGGGTGAGAAGGGTATTTTAATTTTGTCACAATAGAGGTACTGGTACAGCTTTAAATGTTAATTTAAAATAGTCCACGGGTGAAATAATAATAATTGAGCTGCATTCCACTGCATGATTTCCCAATGTTTTCAGAGAATTGATCTCATTTTGTCAAAGGCACTTCCAGTTTCCTCTCTGACATGTAAAGAGCTTAAAAGTCATTAATCCATGTTCCTACAAGAGGAAAAAGTTGAGCAAATTGAAAATCTATGTTTTTTTTTGTTGTTGGATCCATCAGAGAACTTAGGTCACAGGGCAAACTGTGACCCTGCAACCTGAAGAGACAGGTGAATGCTCATAGAAAGAGTCATAATCTGCTCACCCGGCACAGAAGTCCCTGGACCATGAATGGGTAGGAATGCTAAGATGGTCTTTTTGACAAACTGCTGGAAGGCAAGTGTGGAATAGCATGAGCATGAGAAGCTTCTGGGGACATAGCCTTAGAGACCCCCAAAATTTTTTTTGTTTATCTTACAGGAACCCTACAATAGTCTTAGGGTGAAGGTCTGAGAAAGATCCCTTTATGGCTATGGCAGGTAGAAGGAGGAAATAACCATTTTAAAATATACCCCTAACCTTCTCCAAAACAAACATATAATAATAGAAATCATACAAAAGATGTTGTCATATTAGAATAGAATTAAGCTAGAAATCACTAACAGAAAGGTAGCTGAAAAATATCCAAATATTTAGCCATTACTCAACACACTTCTAAATGACATGGTCAAGACAAAGTCTCAAAAGAAATTTAAAAAATCTTTGAGTTAAAAAAATAAAACATCGAAATGTGTGGGATGAAGTGAAAGAAGAACTTAGAAGGAAATTTATAGCATTAAATACAATACATTAGAAAAAACAAAAAATAGCAATTTAAACCAGAATTTAGGCAGAAGAAAAGACATAATTTCAGAGGATAAAACAATGAAACTGAAAACAGGGAAACAACAGAGGAAATCAACAAAACTAAAACTTGTTCTTTGAAAGATGAAAAAAATTGATAACACTCTATGCAAACTAACCAAGAAAAAAAAGAGAGATGACACAAAGTACCAATATCAGAAATGAAATAGGGTTTGTCATTACCGAATGCATGGATATTAAAAGGATAAAAAAAGAATATTATGAACAACTCAATGCCCATGAATTTGATAACTTAGATGAAATGGACCAATTCCTTGAAAGACACAAACTACTAAAACCCACAAAGGAGAAATACATAATCTGAAGAGGTCTCTATCTACTAACTGAATTAAAAAAAAAAAAAAAAAAAGCACCAGTCCCCAGATGGTTTCCCTGGTGAATTCCACCAAACACTTAAGGAAGAAATTATACCAATTCTCTACAATCCCTTTCAGAAAATAGAAGCAGAAGAAACGCACCCAGCACCCAGATATTGGCCTCCAAGACTCTTCTCCATTAAAAGGAACCTGGGCTCTTGGGAGAAATGGCTGATTCCAGGACTGGGACAGGAAGCCTAGGAGATGAGCCTGGAGCCTCCTCTGCTGCCGGAAATGAAGGAAGTGCTGAAAAACCACCAAGACCACCCAGCAGTGGGGTACGTCAAAGGACACGGGAGCCAGCTGAAAGAGCTCTATGACCAAAGCCGGAGTGGTTTGAGCCACAAAACAAAGAGTGTATCATAACATGACTGAATAATTAAATGGGAAGAAGAAACAAATCTCCCATGCAGAACTCCAGGTAAATTAGGTAGAGGAGGCGGAGCTTCACTCCCCACTCCTCCAGCTCAGAGCCACTGCCTTCCAAAGAGGGGAGGATGGAAAGGCGAGAGGGGGAGCAGCGCCACAGTCACGGACGCCCCCCACCGGGTGCTCAAGGGAGGTAGGGGTAAAAGAGAACGCTATACTATCTGCACGGTCTTCTGTGTACATCTAAAACTTTCCCAGTCTAAAATGTTTATTTTAAACCTGAGACAGGGAGTATTCCAAGGAAAATAAAAAGGGAAAATAAACAATGAAGGACAAATTGTATTCCTTGAAATAAAGTCATTCAAATCTAACATAATTAGTAATAAGCATTTGTCGTAAGGAATCTACCATCAGCCAATACACTTCAATCTTTAGAAAAGGTAAACTCAGCATTTTGAAATTATTGTAGAGGTTGACCCTGAATTTGATTGGCTTGGACTGTGTCACTACTTTGGATAAAATTGTTCTTACCTTAACCTTATTTTTGAATGATAATGCTATCCGTGTGCTGTAAGGCCCGCCTGTGGACAGAGAGCGTCATCAAAGACTAAGCCTGTGCGGAGCATTTACAACAGACAGAAACAGACAGCCTGTTTTTCATATGGATTAAGACATTGTTTTGGATATTTTTAAACCACATTCGGAAAAATTTATCCTGAATATAAACAAAGTATATTAGTTTAGAATACTTTTATACTAAAAATCTATTGTACAGTTACACGAAAATAACTAAAGATCTTTATAAAATTTTAATCTTTAGGCTCAGTAGTACAACTGGTAAAATATTACTCATAAGAATTTGGGGATTCTTTTTGCAACTCGCATGGTCCAGGAGTTATAGGCCTAGCTCATTGGAAATTAACCTGGAGTCTGATCTGAGGGTCGTAAGGTCT